>NDFZ01004581.1:58979-113265 GCA_002192655.3 Mamestra configurata
TGCAACTTCTTTCTTCTGACGTCACCAACGTCGACGGCGTCGCGGCGTTCTCGTGGTCCTACGCCAGCGACGATGATGACGTGTGTGGGTCTCCTCATGAGGGGCACGGGGAGGGGCAGTTCGCCGTGGGCTGCTCTCGCGGTGAGGGAGAGCGCTGTGAGCTTCACGCGCACGGCCCAATGACACTTGGCGACGGCCATGACAGGGAAGCAGTAGGTTAGTAGAGCGTGCCCTGCGGCGAGAGGTGGACATGACACGCACGTCGTTGTGAATGCTGCTGCACCTAGGGGAGAGAAAAACTATTAGCAAGTTTATTCTTCAAGGAAAAGTCTTAAATTTACTGCTTAATGTCTCGAAAATATTCTAAAGAAGAGATATGAGCAGAACCATCAGTTCAAGTCTTTTTAGTTTTCTAAAAATGGACAAAACAGTACCAGAAGAGGACATAAAGTGTTGCTGGTTAATACAGTAACCGGGATCGACAATATTATACAACGAGGGAGAAAATACATTAAACTAATGAACAAGAAACAAATAAAGACATAAAAGGATTCTGTTTAGGGTTCCGCATTCATGAATTTCAAATAATGGTAGTAAAACAATGTCATAAAAATATTTACTGCAGGATTACAACAGCCCTTTTGTTGATTTTAGGAAGCCATTTTGGATACTGTAATTTACAGGCATGACCGTCAAATTGCTTTTTTATGGCTGTGTTACGATTTATAGATTTTCTGTAGGTGCTTAGTTGGCTATATTATTATCTAAGATGAGGCTTGGACATTTAGGCATCTTCATTATTCAGCCGAAATATTGACACTGCTGTATATAGGCCTCTCCCAAGTATCGTCATAACGAACGGGTTTGTTCCTCTCGCCTACTGCTGATCTTCGCGACCTTCGGTGTCCTTCATCGTCAGTTCACTTTGTGTTAGATTTTCTGACGCGGTACGCCCCTATCGACCATCCGTCCGGCGAGCAATGTGCCCTGCCCACTGAAACTTCAGTTTCACGATTCCATAATTAGTGTGTAAAGTCCCGTAAATCTCCATTGATAAGGTTGGTCTGGTGGGCAACTGCCCGATAGTTGATATTCGGACTGTTGTATATGTTCAAATCGAAAAGACTGATATCGCGATGCAGGATTTCGTTAGTAGTTCGTCGCTGGCGGGATAGATGGCGTTGCTCTTATTTTTGTTGCCGTACAACTTTCGCTTCGTTAGTTTTTCTTGTGGCGGCATTGATGCCACTACAAGGCTGTGTACGGAAGAAATCCACTTTCATCAAAGGAACAATGTCGCATTTGTATTGACATGTAAATGAAAACGTTGCTTAAAAATTAGTTGAATTGACACTCTGGACTTCAGATACTTATACATCCTTGATATAGTACCGACACAGCCTGAAGTGTTGCCAATTAACCTTGGTTCTCCAGAGGATCTCTTTCCATATTACTGATCCTACAATATAATACACAATAATATAAATTGACTTACTGAGTAACAGCGCCATGATCCACACAGCCACGACTGCCAGGTGTGGACGCGCACACAGCGACGTGCCGCCACGCCGCACCGCGCCGCAGCGGTCTGCGGCGATCGCCACCAACGATAAGGTGCTGGCTGCCACTGGGAACGACTGTGGACAAAAAAGATCATTTATTAAAAAAAAAAACACTGACAGCTAAGCGCCACTCTTTAAACCACAAAAGTACAAAGTTTCAGTTGCCTCTCACCAATTCCTAGATGTTAGTTTTAGTAAGTAAGAATCTACAATCAGAGGAAGGTAGGTTACTGGCCTCGTTAACTGCTGCCCGTAGGCTGTCTTTAATTTTTAACCGACTTCCGAAAAGGGAGGAAGTTCTTAATTCGGTGGGTACTTTTTTTTTCTCTGCATAGCTTTTTTCATTTTTAATCCGTCCCTGCTGCCTTGTTGGTTCGTTAAAGCACAGGCATGTTTTGATGACATACAAACTCGTATTGATGAGCTTAATTTGATTCCTATGCAAAGTGATATTACAGTTGATAGCAATTGCATTAATACACTATGAGAGATAAACGTTACTGGCGAAATGAACTATTTTCAGTACTGCTTTGTCTTCAATTACGTAATTAAAACCAAAATTACCTCAAAATAATAAGTGACCTGGCAGGGCAGCTCGTCCACCCTGGCGGCTCGGGTAGCTGCGAGCGGCGCGCTGGCGGCGCAGACCAGGAAGTCCGCCGCACACGCGCTCAGCATCTGCGGCGTCCGCAATCGGGACGCGCCTCCTGATGCCAGCGCTGCCATTAAGCTCACATTGCCTGTGGGTGGGGAAATAAAAGAATGAGACAGAACATCAAAAGAGAATTATTAAATATTTTAAATTGATAAAAAATCAGTATCCACCTGCTCTTATACCTATATTAGAGACATCAATTACATTAGAGTAATAGTGGTATGCGGTAATGCGCATACCTCTATAATTATACGAGCGCTGCGAGCCGCATCCCGCTCCGCATCGCTTGTGTTGCTGTACATCAGCAAGTCGTGGCTGTACTACACACGCTCACCTATACCTATGACAGATACGAGCACGTAGAGCGCCACGAGCGCTGCGAGCATCGTCTCCTCCGCCGCATCCCGCTCCGCATCGCTTGTGTTGCTGTACATCAGCAAGTCGTGGCTGTACTACACACGCTCACGTATACCTATGACAGATACGAGCACGTAGAGCGCCACGAGCGCTGCGAGCATCGTCTCCTCCGCCGCATCCCGCTCCGCATGGCTTGTGTTGCTGTACATCAGCAAGTCGTGGCTGTACTACACACGCTCACGTATACCTATGACAGATACGAGCACGTAGAGCGCCACGAGCGCTGCGAGCATCGTCTCCTCCGCCGCATCCCGCTCCGCATGGCTTGTGTTGCTGTACATCAGCAAGTCGTGGCTGTACTACACACGCTCACGTATACCTATGACAGATACGAGCACGTAGAGCGCCACGAGCGCTGCGAGCATCGTCTCCTCCGCCGCATCCCGCTCCGCATGGCTTGTGTTGCTGTACATCAGCAAGTCGTGGCTGTACTACACACGCTCACCTATACCTATGACAGATACGAGCACGTAGAGCGCCACGAGCGCTGCGAGCATCGTCTCCTCCGCCGCATCCCGCTCCGCATCGCTTGTGTTACTGTACATCAGCAAGTCGTGGCTGTAATACACACGCTCACGTATACCTATGACAGATACGAGCACGTAGAGCGCCACGAGCGCTGCGAGCATCGTCTCCTCCGCCGCATCCCGCTCCGCATCGCTTGTGTTGCTGTACATCAGCAAGTCGTGGCTGTACTACACACGCTCACCTATACCTATGACAGATACGAGCACGTAGAGCGCCACGAGCGCTGCGAGCATCGTCTCCTCCGCCGCATCCCGCTCCGCATCGCTTGTGTTACTGTACATCAGCAAAACGTGGCTGTACTACACACACTCACCTATAATACCAATGACGGACACGAGCACGTAGAGCGCCACGAGCGCTGCGAGTGTCGTCTCCTCCGCCGCATCCCGCTCCGCATCGCTTGTGTTACTGTACATCACGCAGCATCTTTGAAATCTGTAACAATAGAACAATTGCTGTTTATAAAAACTACGTATTTTCTATCCTGCAAACGTTTTTAAAAAAAGGTTTCGCTATGGTATTAGACCAGCGAGAGCGTCGCGAATTCTCGACAAAAAGCCCTGGTTGGAGGGTTTTATTTATATTTAGGCCGCCACGTTCAATCTATAGCCGCGTATCCACTTGGCAATATTTGACGCGCGACATGATTCACAACATGTTGCTCATCATGTTTAACGGCAACGAGTAACCCTTATTAAGTATCGTTTTCATATTGCGCGCCAGCTGGCGCTGTTGCGTAACGTTACCCAACAGGTTGAGCGTCACGTGTTGCGCGTCAAATGTTGCCTGGTGGATACGCGGCTTTAAGGTGATACACAATTATTTTTCCCCATTGTATAACTGAAGAATTTACCTTTGTTATAATTTGATTCCAGCAATACCTTCTCTAGGTAATTTATTTTACTACTTGCATATCTGTTAAATTTATCTAAGGTTATCTACCATTTACATCACTACAAATAGGTTATTGCCTAATAAAAACGTGACTATAACTAGCCCACCCCACGTTAGCCTACCATAAACGACGGAATAAAACTCCCATTTGGACGTTATTACAATTGAATGAAGCGTATAGACAGTTATGTTGAGTTTTCAGAATGAGAGACGGCTTTTGTTGAAATTAATTTCGTTTTATCTTCATTTATTCTAGTAGTTTTGAGTAGAGAACCTTACTTGGCTAGTATTTGCCGCCTTTTCGAAACGATACTGGGGTCGGTTTTCAGTATAACCGGATGCAGCTGAATACCAGTATTTTACGCGAGAGCGACTGTCAATCTGACCTTCACAACGCAGTAACAGCCTGCCAGGGTTGCGGAATTTGTCCGAGACACCGCGGCCCTGGAACGCAAAGGGCTTTAGAAGGAACACGGATGGGTTTTAGTCAGAAAGAGTCTGACACGCCCTTCCGCTGCACCTAGAGCGGTAGAACAGTATCTGTAGGATACTGTTTATATCGTATCCTTTTTTATTTCACTGGTACATTTATCGATATCACGCAGGTTAGGCTAAAAAACTGCGAAAGCTTGTTTATTTTCTTTATATTCAAAATCATTCCTTTTTTAAGTAGTTTTTTTCTTAAAGTATTTGTGTTATCCGAGCGGTGGGACTCGCCTTTCTTGCGGAGGGGGCTGCAACTGCATGCTAGCGCCTGCGCTTATTATATACTTTGTCTATAATATGTATGTATTTAGAAATATATAAGTATGTTTATCAGTTGTCTGGTTGCCATAGCACAGGCTCTGCCTAGTTTGGGATCGGATGACCGTGTGTGAGTTGTCCCAAGATAATTATATGCTGTATGTATTATGTATGTCTCTTATTTTTAAATCTTGATTATGATTTTAATTTAATATTTGATTTGATTTTAAGTTATTTCTTATTTTAAATGTGATTTTAATTTAATGTTTTGATTATTAATTTGCGTGTAATTTATTTTTTGATTTGATTTTAATTTTTAATTTTGGTAAGTATTGATTTTATATGATTTATTTTTAATTTAATTTGATTTTAATAAATTTAACTAACATAGTATTAAGTGCTACTAACCCCTACTGTAGACTAAAATTTGTCTGTTTTGATGAATATATTATATTATTATTTGAAGAAACCAACTTTTTCCCTAGAAACTTTTCCCTTGTCATTACTATTCATCCTGCAAGAGATCTTTTACTTTCCTGCTAAAAACGAGTTTTTTGTAACAACAGGGAAACGCCAGGAGTACGTTTTATATTCAAGATACGGCTGTTAGAAAAACGTGATACAATCTCGATGCTTGAGTTATTTTATATTTTTTGCTTTGTTAAATAAAATATAATTTTTTGTAAGCTATTTCTCCCAAGAGGGTTATATGTTTTTATTATGTATTTGTTTTTTATTATCAACTAATTATTGCCCCACAACCTAGTATTTTCCCTTGACTTATCCCACGAGAACATATAGAAAGCACATCTATATACTTATAATACAGCTGAAGAGTTTGTTTGAACGCGCTAATCTCTGAAACTAGCAGTCGGATTTGGAAAATTATTTTTGTAAATGTTAACATTCATGAGTAATGCTAAAGGCTATACGGGAACGGGAAAAAACGGAATATGCTAGGAATAAGCAACGGCTTGACGTATTCTGTATTACCTCTGTGTGAGAGCCCTTTTGACATTGTTGGTTAAGATTATTTATTTTGTTTTATCTTAAGGTGTTTCTGTTATTTACAATGCCAATAAACACTATTTTCTTTCCATATAATATGAGTTTATATTTAGGTATATGTGAGAGGAGCTCGTGGCTAAATAAAAACTGCAGCACGGGTTGATCTTTAAGGTTAAGCAAAGCTTGCCGAGGTTGGTCTGTGGATGGGTGACCATCTTAACATACCGAGACTCCTCCGTGCCTCGGAAAGCACGTTAAGCCGTTGGTCCGGCTGTCATTTATAATCTTTGGCAGGCGTTACGGACAGTCAGAAGCCAGATAATCTGACACCAGTCTTGCCAAGGAGTACCGTGTTACCCAGTTAATGGATTGTGGAGGTCTGGTAGACAGCCGCTCCACGTAAAATACTGGTATTCAGCTGAAGCTGGTTTGACTGGAAGCCGACCCCAATATAATTGGGAAAAGGTTAGGCAGATGATGATTTAGGTATATGTAGCTTAAAACCTTTTGGTAGAATGCAATCCCATATTGAATGTACGCAGTTTATCTGATTTTAAAGAAAATCAGAGTTAAAAAAATATATTCATATAGGTAACATTTTGGCGTCATCTATTGCTTTTGAAATAATGAAGTATGCCTAAGCCAAATACTCTATATTGTTGCTATTCCACCAATTCGCATTAAACGTTTCCAAACGTCTTTTATAATGCGCACAGCAAAGGAGTGGAACTCTCTGCCTGCGTCTGTGTTTCCGAACGCATACGACCCTAATCTCTTCAAAATTAGAGTGAACAGGCTTCTTCTGGGTAAGCTCGCTCCATCGTCGACTTTGTCTCTGTCATCTATGACCTAGACTAGAGTCAAGAGCAAACCCATATTAAATAAAAAAAAAAAAAAAAAAAGGGTAAACCAACCCTTTGTCCATGTATAATATGTTTACAAAGCACGAAGCAATCTGCTGCAGACAGTTCTCAACAAGTTAACTGCTTGATCTACTTCGAGTACTATTGACGTCATAAGGGCAAATATCAAACTACCCACGCACTGAAGAATTTGTTGAGTTCAGAAATTCTCGAATTTCTCATAATATCATGTTCTACATTTGTGTTTTATTATTCATTGTAATATTTACCTTAGTGTGTTCGTTTTGGCCAACTTTGGGTATAGTACGCCCACGCTTAAGTTATTTTTTTTTTGTAGGAACACGCAAATATGCTATACATTATCGTATTGTATATATGTGCCATAAATTGTGAGCAGTGTCTTTATCATTGGCTCTAATGCTTGCTTGTTTAATTTTTCTTGGGAAATATAAAAATAAAACCTGAAAATAAAAAATATAGCTCCGCCGCGACAGTGCATCACTGCCGTGACCAGGATTCGAACCTGGGTTACTACGGCCACAACGTAGGGTCCTAACCACTAGACGATCACGGCTACCGGAGCTGGTGTTAACACCTTCCAATATCGCGACTACTTTGCCTCTCTGATACAACACTATAAAATTAGAAAGTTTACTTTAACGGGTATTTTTTTAATAATACGTGTGCTTCTTAATTCCGTCGGGCTATGCAAAGTGGAGCACTTTCTCTGCCGCCGTCAGTGTGCCATGTAATTGCTGTCGTAATTGCGTTCGCAAATAATTATGTATTAATGTTTGTGCTCCAAGTAAATTAATATTTTTCAAATCCAAGTTGACATAAGATGTTCTACTTATTGTAATTCCAACATAAGGTACCCTGTAATGTAAAAGAAAAAAGAAAGAATATCTAATATTTATTTAGTACTTACATAGAAAAAAAAGAACGAAATAATAATAATAATAATAACGAATGACTAACGGAGAATACTTGCATAGGCACAACCTTGTAGCCAGGATTATCCATCAGCAACTTGCTCTGAAATACTCTCTTCTCTCTCGATAATGGCAATATCACATTGTACTGGGATCGGTCCATCATCACTGACAGGACTATTGTTGCCAATAAGCCTGATATAGATGTGGTGGACCGAATCGAGAGGCGTGCAATGATTGTAGACATAACCGTTCCGCATGACGAGAACCTCGTGAAAGCCGAGAAAGATAAACAAATCAAATATATTGACTTGGCTCGCGAGGTTGTCGATGTGGGATGTGGACTCAGCAATCATTGTACCGATAGTTGTGTCAGCCAATGGCTTAATAGCCACGAGCCTCGACCAGCACCTCATGAGGCTCTCGTTAGGCAGCTGGATCAAGGGCCTGATTCAGAAAGCGGTACTTCTGGACACGGCTCGTATTGTTAGGAGGTTCCTCTCTCTTGAGCCCTGCCCGCCGGTAGCTTGGACCCTGTTCCCGATACCGGTGGGCAACTATTTTTATATTTTTAAATGTTTTTGTTTATTTTTGTATTTTTAAAAAATATTTAAAAATGTAAGAAATAAGTTTAAAAAAATGAATAAACGGAATAATAATATCTTGGGACAACTCACACACGGTCATCCGATCCCAAACTAGGCAGAGCCTGTGCTATGGTAACCAGACAACTGATAAACATACTTATATATTTCTAAATACATACATATTATAGACAAATTACACCCAGACACAGAACAAATGATCATGCTCATCACACAAAGATTTGTCCTGGGTGGGAATCGAACCCACAACCTCCGGTTTAGCAGTCAGGGTCACTAACCACTCGACCAACAGGCCAGTCTAAATGTAGGTATGCTAAGAACAAAATATGTGTCTCACGGCTGCACTAAAAAGGTCCATTTCAGCGATATGTCAGACAGACTGATGCTGTCTGACGCTGGTTTTCTAATGAACCTATGGACGAGTGGCGGTTCATTTGAATCCATCTAATATAGTAATATTCTTACATATATATACATAATATAGCATCTAAATAAAGTAAATAAAAGAATAAACAGATAGAATTGTGTGTGTGTGTGTGTGTAATGTCGGCATCCGTTACGATTTACGTCAACAGTGCCTGGATGTTCCCCCAAATCGCTGTTTTCCTCAATGCCAAGCCATCTTGCTAGTAAGGTTATTGGCATAAGTGGAACGTATTTTGGGCGACTTTTAACTCATTGGCAATATTTTAGGAGGTAATGAACCCATAAAAATGAGCTAATATGCATGGAAAAACGGAACCCTTATAAGATCACTCGGTTGTCTGCCTGTATGTCTGTCACAGCCGATTTACTCCGAATCTTCTGAACTGATTCAGTTGAAATTTGGTACACATATGTACTTCTGTGACCCAAAAACGAATGTATCATAAAAAAAAAAAAATTGAAAATTGGGTAAATTTTTTGGGTTCAAAATATATTAAAAAAATGTTTTCCAACTGTACCGTGTGATTCAAATCAAAGGGCTTATTAAGGGTCGCAAAAATATGTATGTCATAATTTTAAAATATTTCGTTTCGAAGTTATTACAGAACGTAGATGAAAACTGACCATTTTCTCCGAAACTGATGGGACTAAAATTTTGAAAAAAATAAATACAAATTATAGGAATTGGTCTTTGCCTATAGATAACAGGAAAACCTTTAAGATATCTATGATTTCAAAAAATCATTTAATAAAATTCGTTCGGTACCCTTTGCCTTTGAAGTGCAATTTGTTTAATATTCTATTCGATTCTCTTAGGTGGTGGTGGTTGTGGTGTTTTTTTACCTTAGAATTATGGAATATCATAAGGAACACGTTGCAAATATGTCGTGCCAAGATAATAGAATTGATCACTTCATGATGTGGTCCACCATTTCATGAAATGGTATTATTTCATGAAATGGAAAATATCCGCTAATATATAATTTCGTAAAATATGGGTGGTAAAAGCAAACGCAGCGATCTCGGGACTTGGGGCACCCCGATTCGGACAGGTTAGGCTAGAAGGGTTCCTTGTGGGTTCCCTTCCTGAACATTTTTTTTAAACCATCCAGATTCCCCGCGAGTTGAAGTTGTAATTTCACGATGAAGCCAGGTATTATATTCAGGTGTAGGTATTTCATGTTTTTTATATGACCAAACGTTGGTCGAGTGGTAAGTGACCCAGACTGCTAAACCGGAGGTCGTGGGTTCGATTCCCACCCAGGACAAATCTTTCCGTGATGAGTATGATCATTTGTTCTGTGTCTGGGTGTAATTTGTCTTTAATATGTATGTATTTAGAAATATATAAGTTTGTTTATCAGTTGTCTGGTTGCCATAGCACAGGCTCTGCCTAGTTTGGGATCGGATGACCGTGTGTGAATTGTCCCAAGATATTATTATTATTATTGAAATATCATTAAACGATGACGTTTAAACGATATTTTCTGTTTTCGCTGGCCATGTCATGAAATAGAACCATTTCATGAAATTTTCGGCAACATCATGAAATGGACAATTCTATGTATGGCCACGACATATACACTTAAAAACAACTCTTAACTACTCGTACCTAGAACTAATTTAACTCAAAAATTTGACTGTCCATTAGCATTATTTATTAATTTATTATAACACACTGAAAACGGTTTACAATCGAACCGCTTCAGTCCTTAATTATTCAAGCACGGAAACGACAAATTGAATAATTTTGTATCAAAAACGTTCATCTTGTTTTAATTACGGCTCGCGCGGACTTTTGTTCGGCACTTGGTTTCAATTTTACAGAGGTTTTTAATGAATTCGGTGGTTACTTGGGATAAGATATATTTGTATAAATTATGAGGCGGGGTAAATTGATTTTATTCAGACGTTGCGAGCAAACCTGTAGATAGCAATTGTTTTATGCTGACAATTAATTTATATATGACTAGTGGTCCGCCCCGGCTTCGCCCGGATGTATTTTTTTGTTTTACAAAAGAACATTCTCCTGACAATAACAAACACAACAAAAAAAGAATTAGCGCAATTGGTCCAGCCGTTCACGCATGATGCCGTGACCAAGGGAAATAGGGATTCATTTTTATTATATAGACTAGTTGACCGCCCCGGATATTACCTAATGTTTTTCAAAATATTCTTTTATAAGAACCTTCTCCTGATAGTAAAAAACACAACAAAAAAAGAATTAACGAAATTGATCCAGCCGTTCTCGAGTTTTGCGCTTAGCAACACATTTAGCGATTCATTTTTTATTATATAGAAGATAGATGACGCAGTACCTTATGGCTTATTTTTATTAGGGTTTCCTTGAATAAAAATAAAACTGATGAAAAGGGCGGAAGGTAGTTCATCAATTTTACGATAAATTTCGTCCTAGAAACTGGATGTTATACTGGTCTTTACTAGTGAAACTAAAAAACACTAGTGTGACTATAGTATGCGCCAGATAAATGTGGAATAAAGTATATTGACCTTTCCCTAATAACTGTTCATAGGTACCTGAACAATTAAATATGAATCGTTTTTCATTATTAGACAATGTTAAGGATCACGAGAGATGATGATTCGGGACAGCTTTGTGTCATTCATTCTGTTTTTCAAATTAAAAATGTCAATAATTGTAGGTGGGTCAATGACCGTTATTCCACGATTATCTGGCGCCTACTATAGTGCCACATCCAATCCGTTGCAATATATAAGGTCCCATTAAAATAGATGGACCGTAGAAATCATTCAGACCACCAAAATAAGGACAATGGTAAAAAAATAAGAAAGACGCAGTAGATACGGTACTGACTACAATAAACTTTGGGGACTGCCGAAAGAAGTGAAACTAAGCGAAAGCGTTCGGTGACGATGACGCGAGTTCCATGATTTTTGTTCACTCAAAAGTGCTCAACGCGCCTATAGAAGTTTTCACTTCAAAAATCTGCTAATGAAATACACTAAAAATTTTGGCAATTTTTAATTTTAGGTCGAAATAAAATCACTTTAATAAGTGTTTTTTTGCTTGCATACATATCTTTGGTTAGACGTATTGAACGTTGTGTTAAATTTTATCCATCTATTTTAATTGGACCTTATATATGTCACCGGAAAATGGCAAACTCCGTAAGATTATAAAATAAATTGAGAGATTGTAAACTCTCGATAAATTGTCAACTGAACGTTTGTAATACTTTTTTACGCATAACAATTTGACAGTTTATAATATCTCGAAGTCATTCTAGGAAATTGTGGACTGACATAAAATGGTGAAAAATCGGAGCACAAAAAAAGTCTACAATTTATCCGTTTTCGTGACAAATATATGGAACAATTCAATTCCTATTTCTCCATGTTGGTTTAGATGTGAAAGCACAACAATGTAACGTTGTTTCAGCTGTCCGTTCTCACACTAGTGGCGGTAAACAGCTGATATGTGTGTGCACTAATATTTGTGCAGCGAGCAAATAGGATCTGGTGTAATGCAACGAGGAACAAAAGACCGCTCATGGATATTTAATTATTGTGTGTAACATCTTTCCTCTCGCTTTCCTGTAATCTGTGGGAGTGATTTCGTGAAATGGGACGGAAGTGTGTAACAGGTAGCCGAGGGAGCGCGCGCTATTTGATTTGACCAATGAGCGTGCCCTATTCGATTTGACCAATGATCGCTCGCAGTGGTCGAGTTGGCTGTCAGTTGGTACTTTTAATGTAAAAGTTGCTTTTTACCTAGGTGAGACGTGAGATGTTACCCATCCTATGCCACTACTGTAAGACTCGCTCGTTTTTTTTTTAAAGGAGTGAACGTGAAGTTTCTTGCTCGTTCTTTTCCACAGAAGTAGATACCTCTGTGGAGAAGACGCGTTGGAACGTGCTACTAGCTTCACCTCTTTGACTGGCCGACCTTGACAATTCAAAAATCTGTAAATGGTTTACAACTAAAATATTTTTATTTTTGAGTACCCATATATGAAATTTTAAACCCGGTGTTGGCTTCTGATTTTTCTAGAGCAGAAAGGGTTCCCCTGTGCCTCAGAAAGCACATAAAGCCGTTGATACCGGCTGTAATATGTAGATCTTTGATTTCGATAGTCACTACGGGTAGTCAGAAGTCCGTAAACTTGATACCAGGCTTGCCGAAGGGTCCTGCCAGGGTTGCGGAATTTGTTCAGTGTCACCGCAGCTCTGGAACGCATAGAGCACTAAGAGGAACACGGATGGGTTTTATTCAGTAAGAGTCTGACAGACCCTTCCGCTCCACCCAGAGCGGAAGGAGTCATTTGATGATTTCCCATCCTTAAAAAAAAAGACAAATGCTATCACTGCCCGTGGGTGTCGTAAGCGACTAAGGGAGTCACCAGAGAATGGGCAGTAGCATTCTCTGTGCATTGCAGCAGCTACGCTGCGATTGTCAACCCTCCTGCCAAGCGTACCGATTATGGCAAACCCCCCCTGCTTTTGGGGAAGCCTATGTCCAGCAGTGAACGTTTTTCAGCTGATATGATGATGATGATAATGATGATGATGATGATCCGGTTAAACTCAAAATCAAAATCATAAAGTCATTTATTCAAATTAGGCTGAGTGCCATCACTTTTTGAACATCAAATTTCTACATAAAGACAGTCCCCCAAAACGCCCGCCCGTCACCACTTCCTAGTTTTTTAGCTGGGAAGAAGAAGTGGCGCAACAAACTCCCCAGCAAGAAACTGGACACCGATCCCGACTTCGATGTGAATAGGCTAAGCAGGTTCATTAATGAGATGAGTAATTTCATAATTCCATCCTTTGTGCTTATTTTGGTGTAGTAGTGAAGGCAATATAATAATATACTCTCTTAATCAGCAAGATTATTAAATATAATATTTATTAGTTTATTATTTTAGCATATATGTATATGTATTTTATAAGTATGATATATTTATTATTTGTGTATTCTTTCCGAAACAAAATTCTATTTTAAATTTTATTTTGTTTGTTGTAAACCTGCCACAGTGTAGTCTTTTTAACCCAAAGGTTGACTGGTAGAGAATGCCTTGATGCATTAAGTCTGCCCATGTACCACTTTTGTACAATCAGTCTAAATAAATAAATATATCAAGCTCTATTGGAATATATCAAGCAGTGATTGTGCATTGTGAGTGAATATAAATGAATGAATAAATTCTAGAATGCTATTAAGTAGATCTTTTCCTTAGCGTGTCGATGGCAAATACAGTTTTATTAAATTTCATGTTTGACCCAGTACGCAGCAACGGTAACATCAATCGCTGACACAGCTGTAAGCACCTCACACGTACAGGTGACAGGGCATGCAGCGGAAGACGAAAGGTCATCATGGACTGGAGAGAGACGCCACAAAAACACTTAAGATTGGAGCTATCTGAGAACCCGCACCTGAGGTGGAGGGGTAGAGATGGTAGACCTAAGTTAGAAGATATTGTTTCTTCAGAAACAAATAAAATGAAGAAGCATTTCTCAACATCACATTTTAATTTATATCTACGGCCCTTAATAAAATTACAACTTTATTAGTGTATAACGAATTTATTTGCGCATAATTAAGAACAAATTAAAAGTAAATTAAATGAACAACAACGGAGAGACGAAGTTAATTGGACTCGCTCATTAATTTTTTGATGAGTGTATTGCTAATTAGTTTGAAATTTAATGAATTTGTCCCTTTTGTAGATTAACAATCAGGGTAATGCTGATTTGGGTATTAAAAGGGCTGATTAAACCCGATCTTCTTTGGTTTTACGTTAGCCATTTCCTTTCTTTGGTAATAATGTTTTTAATGATAAGGATCGGAAACCGGATTATAACGCATTTGCTTATCGGGTTGATTTTTAGGGTTCCGTACCCAAAGGGAAAAACGGGACTCTATTACTAAGACTTCACTGTCCGTCTGTCCGTCTGTCACCAGGCTGTATCTCATGAAACGTGATAGTAGACAGTTTAAGTTTTCACAGAATAAAATAAATATTTAAGGGGCTCCCATACAACAAACGTGATTAATTTGCCGTTTTATAGATAATGGTACGGAACCAAGTCCGACTTGCACTTGGCCGGTTTTTTTTTGCTTAGGCAGGAATCTGGTGAAGCATCTAGATATTTTAAAGTTAGCCCGCTAAATAACTTCTACGGAACATCATACAGGATGACAGAAAAATAGTTATTACTTCTTTATAAAAGCGGCTTTATGATATATTGTAATCTTGACAGTGTACTTAAGCTGATGTTCTCAATCCTTATATGTTTATCACACTAATATTATAAAGGCGAAAGTTTGTGAGTGTGTGTATGTTTGTTACTTCTTCACGCGCAAACGGCTGGACCAATTTTGATAAAATTTAGTATGCAGGAAACTGACATCCTGGATTAACACATAAGCTACTTTTAAACCGCGGTTAACACCGCCGAGAGCAGCTAGTTTATAAATAAAACAAATATCGTACCTACAGTTTTGCCAGGATACGATTTGAACATTCATTCGAATTTAGATCGGTTTGGACTTGATCGATATCACGGAAATTAGACAAAAATATTTGAGTTCCGTTTAAATTAACTTCGTGTAGGTACACATATAAGTTATAATTATAAGTTAATATTTATACGTTATATTTATAAGTTCTAATTATAAGTTAATGTTTGTAAGTTATAATTATAAGTTAATATTTATAAGTTATAATTGTAACTAACATTGGAATTACTAACTAACACTAGACTAATAATTAGTACCGTGTAAATGTTTTATAAGGCATATAGGACATAAAAGGCTTTATTATTATTAGGTACATAATCCAAAAATGCATGCATAAATCAGGAATGCCCACGTAATAAAACGCCAAGGTGGTTAATAAATAACCCTAACTTACACTTAATAAGGTGAAGCAAAATATTTATCAGACCCGAGTCAGCCGAAGCAGGTAAGTGAGTACCACAGAAGACAAATGAGCATCAAGGAATAAACAAATACCGACGCATTGAACTGTGGCTTTGAGGGAGATTGGGAATTGTAGGAATTCCGGTGAACATAACGGTAGATAAATTGTTTGTTAGAGTTCCGTACGTCCTAATGATAACCGAAAACCTTATAGGACCACTCGTGTGTCTATCTGTCTGCCCGTCTGACACACATATGAACTTCTATCACCGACGACGTACAGTCAACAAAGCTATTTAGTATACAGGCAAAAATATTAATTATTCCTCTGCACTGCCAATATTTATTTCTAACTTTTAAGCTTATGACATACTTACGAGTGTGGTGTACAATAATTGTCTACTCAGCACTCAAAACATTGTTAAAAGTAGTTGCAAGTTAGCTGCCTGCATATAGATGTATACGGTACAAAGAGTAAAGTCCCGCATACCTCCACTGAAAAGGAGAGGATCCTCCGAACCAGACGGGTGTTGCGTCTGGTGGGCAACTGCCCGATAGTTGATATTCGGACTGTTGTATGTGTTCAAATCGCACGGAGAACTTTGCTTGCGCGATGCAGGATTTCGTTGGTAGTTCGTTCTCTCGGTTCTTTTTGTTGCCGTACAAATTTCGATTCTTAGTTTTTCACATGCATACCAAATAGCTTTGTTCACTGTACATAAATGAAAATGGGGTTAATATTGGAAGACAAATAAAAAAACTGCTTGCTTTACACCTAAACATCTTTCTGAAACTATATTGAAATCGGTTGCTATTAGTAGATGCAGATGAAAACCACTATTTTACATGGAACGGCTGCCTATAACGTATCCTTTATGTCAACTAAGTCCCATTCAACCCAATATATATTATTATCATTTTATTATTATTATTATTATATATATATATATAAAAAAGTGACGACTTCGTGTTACGCGGGGTTCCAGTTCGATCCAGCCCGTCCCTAGCTGTCCTCTCCCCAGCGACGCCCTAAGCCGAGGCCCGTACCGCACAGGGGGTGCCCTTAGCGTGTAGTCGCTTAGTTTGTAAGTTTTTTATAAGCCCTGCCTGGAGGCTTTAATATTATATTAAGGCCACCACAGGCAAGCCCGGTTAAGCAGTTGACAACCTTATAGGTTGAACTGCGAGAAGGCACTATATATAGGCATATACACAACCCATTATATTATTTTATTATTGTTATTTTATGAACTGTAAAAGCCATTTACGGTAAATAGGGTATATCTTGGTAAAACCTAGGATAAACATTTTGATTTGACTTAGTGGGTACCTACCTACCTAGATATGAACACAGCTTTCTTATCTACGGAGATATACATTAAGGAAAGAATAGCAAAATAAAAAAATAAAGTTTTTTTCAACATCCGACATTTCAACCGAGGTTATCCAATATCAAAGTTATGTTTCCGAACGCATACAACCCTAATCTCTTCAAAATTAGAGTGAACAGGCTTCTTCTGGGTAAGCTCGCTCCATCGTCGACTTTGTCTCTGTCATCTATGACCTAGACTAGAGTCAAGAGCAAATCTATCTCAAATAAAAAAAAAACAACGGGTTGCATTCCGGGAGTGCTGGCAGAAGTAAAAACTTGAACATTAACGTTGTACATTTTTGATATTTTGGAATGGTTAGGGAATAATTTCGCATGAATTGCATATGCATGTCAAAAGTCAAAAGTCAAAAGTCAAAGCATTTATTTCAAATAAACCATTATCAGGTACTTTTGAATTGTCAAAGTCAGTCCGTCAAAAACATGAAGCTATTTGCATTGAGGCATACATTTTCGCCGCGCGGTAGAACGAGAGGGGGATATTACTTCCTCTCCTACGCCACGCTGGCGGTCTACTCTCCCTCCGTCTTACAAATTTTCGATCAGATCACGTGTCCTGACGCGAGTTTAACATTTTTTACCCATCCCAAAAAGTGCACAACGCCGCCAAAGAAGTTTTCACTTCAAAAATAAAAAAAGTCTGATGAACTTGGTGACATCAAATCTGTGATAGAACTAAAGTAAATGCCACCGACTGTAACAAACTGCTTCAAATTAATTCGTTGGGAATTTTTAATCGTTTATGTGGTCGATTTTTTTGAAAAATGTCACTTTATTTTTGGTTTTGATATTTTTTCTACCCTACATTAATTATGACCACGCACTTCTGGTACACCCTGTATGAGGTTTATTGAAAATATAAAGTTCACATTTATGAAAGAATGTATTGCTAGCCAAAAACACAATTTTCCCTGAAAAACTTGCAAAACAAGAAACAGGAAAAATATTCTCTCCAGCCAAATAATTTTTCGCAACATCCACGAAATTGATGCCGTCATGCAAAATATTGATGTCTATATCAAAATTTCCATAATCCGTGTACAAAACTGGCAATCTCCCGCACTTCATGAGGGCAGAGATTGCCATGATGTCAGCCGTAAATTTTGACAAGCATAGATTAGCCAAGTAAAAAGTCCATGATATTTATGTTCTGAAACTGCGGTATCTATTTGGAAATAATATTACAAATGTTTTTTTACACGCCGATCACAATGTTGCCCTTTTAAAATTGACTTATCTCGTAAGGACTGGGGGGACCGCACGTTTATCCGACGCTGCAATTGGCCCGCAATAGGCATCTAGACCGAAGTGATCTCACTATGCTGTTGGCAATCTTCGGGAACGGTCGTGTGCACGAGACATTAAAAATTATTGTATGGTGATAAGTAAAAGTTAGGACAGCCCTATTTACTATTTAAGTCTATGACGCTTAAACTAAAAGTGGAATGGTAGGAGGGCTTTATCTAATTTAGTCCAATGATGTATCTACATTTGCACGAAGCGTTCATTGACCTCTTTAACTCATCGGTACCAGCTTTAAAAAAAGCCGCACTTGCTAATTATTTGGTAATTGTTATCTCTAGTCTAATATCAATTATTTTTAACCTAATCTTTAAAAAAAAAAAAAAATATTCTATTCATTTTTGTTTCTACTGTAAATTATTCTGTGTTATCTAATTTAATTCATTGTAAACAATTTAACTTAAAATGTATTAATTTTTTTAATTATGTGTGTGCATAGTGTGGTGTATACTGTGCTTCTCTGTAAGTAATGAACCGCTTAGACTTAAGTTTGCAATATACAAATTATAAAGTTATAATGTACTCATTGTAGAGAAGCCTTATAATAAATAAATTTGTACAGAAACTGTAAATAGGTACATAGTAAGTCAACATGTAAAGTTTATATTTTCCAAAACCTTAGGTAATTTAGAGCAGAGTTGATAGACTACAAAGGCATTTTCCTTTTATTTGTAACAGTTTAAATACCATCTTGTTGAGCTACATTGAAATCTTAGTACTTTTGGCAAGCTGTTCTTTAATTGCAACGAAGCAGTTTGGCAAGTCGTAGCTTAATTGCAGCAGGCAGACATTTGGCGTCTCTCCGCGAGCAAGAATTCATTTGGCAGCAGCATTTTATGGCTAGACCTTAAAATGGCGCTGTTAATCATAACAGCGGTATACAATTACCTATGAATTAGTCAGCTACAGACTTTCTGTCTGGTGGATGCAATTTTCATTAACTGAATTACTTATTTAAATGGTGGAAATTGTCGCCGCCTAAGGATATTTCTGCAATAGCAGAAGTATCGCAGGTGCCTTTCCATCCTATAGGAGTCTTAAATCTGACCGGTCGAAGACTAGGTGGCCAGATATATAACATGCAAGAAGGTATATTGAAAAAGTAATTAGAATAAAATGGAATGAAAAGATTACAAAGAGCTGGGCTCCGTTGGCTGTTTGTTAGTAATGAGCTCCTAATCCAGTGCTAACTATACTTATTAGTTCACTGATCTACACTGACATTCACTTTCTGCTACTTTCGGAGTGTTTTGGCAACAACCTCGTCCAGACAGACGCAAGCCCCTGAACGCCTGATGGTTGATCTCCTGACGCATCCAACGAGAATGGCATTTTTATATGCCTTAAATCCCAAAAAGAGAAGCACTGCGCCCATAAAGCAGATAATGATTGTGGTTATAATAGTCTGGGTGTTCAAATGTGTCCCAATTCCTTGCACATTCGAACTATATCGACTGGCCTGTTAGTCGAGTGGTTAGTGACCCTGACTGCTAAACCGGAGGGTTCGATTCCCACCCAGGACGAATCTTTGTGTGATGAGCATGATCATTTGTTCTGTGTCTGGGTGTAATTTGTCTATAATATGTATGTATTTAGAAATATATAAGTATGTTTATCAGTTGTCTGGTTGCCATAGCACAGGCTCTGCCTAGTTTGGGATCGGATGACCGTGTGTGAGTTGTCCCAAGATATTATTATTATTATTAGATATTATGATTATTTCCAGCACTGGCTGCGTTTTGAGCTAGGAAAACCTCTTCGTTGGTCTGGTATGATTGACACATCTTGCTTTTCCGAATAATTTCGCACCAATTAAAAATGAAGTCAGTTGTAATGCGAGACGACCGTTATGCTCGGCTTGCTCAAAGGCAGGGTCGCTATGTAGGGATAAGTGAAGTTAAACCCACGAATCGATGTAAATACTTTTTGTTTTTTTTTTAAGGATGGGAAATTATCAAATGACTTCTTCCGCTCTGGGTGGAGCGAAAGGGCGTGTCAGACTCTTACTGACTAAAACCCATTCGTGTTCCTTCTAAAGCCCTTTGCGTTCCAGGGCCGCGGTGACTCTTTCGAACAAATTCCGCAACCCTGCCAGGATGTATAATTCTGGTCTTTATTAGCAAACCATAAAATATTTAGATTTTTAAATACACATATCAATATAGACGTAGTTATATGATACCCATACAACAGTAACATTTGCAGTGGATACTTTTCTAATCAAACGTCTTCACAAAGAGCTCCACAGCAAAATTATGACACGTCTGTGTGTCCAGACTATTAAACCCTGTATCAGAATTTAAGACCCATTGGAAGAGAAACAGACAATACTCTACACTTTCAGTAACATTGAAAAGGTTTCCACGAAGTCTCGTCCAGTGACGTCACACGATCGAAAGTGGCCGAAGTGACATCAACCCTCGGCTATTTTGTAGGGTCACCACGATTTAATCTACTATGACTTTTTTTAAAATTTAATTTAATTTTATTCTTTCACATCCTAGGGCATCCAGAAAATAAAATACTTAAACAATTACATAAATATGATTTTTTGAAGTAGGTTCAGATCCGATTATAAAAACCGCAAAGTACTTCTTTGATAGCAAGCGCTACTATCGATAAGTGGCAAATTATTATTTTAATTTCCGTAACGATGAAAAAAGATTTTTGCCATCAAACACAAAGAACCCTATGTTTTGTCAAAAGAACATTAAACTGACATCGATAACTTTATTTAATTTTTAAAATAATAATGCACAGGGTACAAAGATTGATAATACACATGATAATATCACAGTAATATTATAAAGGCAAATGTTTGTGAGAGTGTGTGTGTGTGTAAGTTTGTTACTTCTTCACGCGCAAAGGGCTGGACAGATCTTGATGAAATTTGGCACAGAGGTAGATTATTGTCTGGAATAACACATAGAATACTTTTTATACGGGGAGTATGTTCCCTTAGGATAATTTTCGACATTAACGCGGGCGGAGCCGCGGGCGGCAGCTAGTAATAATGTTAGATTATAAACAACCAAAAAGGATACGAAACGCAAATTCTAGAATCTTTTTTCAAGCGTAGCAAGCTTGTAAGTACCTACTTCTACAAATCTAAAGTACCTATCCCAGTTCCTCATTTGCAAAATAGGGTCGTTCTTTAACTTGATAACTTACTTGTCTAGAGGCTCTAAAAACCAGACATCACGATGTAATTCATACCCGATCGTATAGTCACCCTACCTAAGAGTGTCGTCACGAAAGTCGTAAAACTCTGGGAATTCTTGTGATTTTCCAGGAATATCTAGTGTAGAAAAGTTCTTTGAAAAATGTTTGTAGTATTACAGTGTTATGAGAATAAAATTTTTGATTTATGAATTTGATAAATTTAAAAAATGGATTGTGATCTCACGTTCGCATTCGTATGTCAGGCACAATCTGTATTTTTAGTTTTTTTTATTGAGTGGCGTCTCGCAGTTCAACCTATGAGGTTGTCGACTGCTTAGCGGGACTTGCTTGTGGTGGTCTAAATATAAAAGCCTCCAGCCAGGGCTTATAAAAAAACTTACAAACTAAGCAACTACACGTTAAAGGCACACCCTGTGGGGTACGGGCCTCGGCTTAGGGCGTCACTGGGGGGAGGACAGCTAGGGACGGGCTGGATCGAACTAGACGCAATCTGTCAAAAGAACCTCATTTTTATACATTTTCGACAGATTGCAACTTTGATGTGAATGCGAACATTGCTTGAAAATGTACAAATCTACTATGGGCAGCTAGAATAGATCTGTAGCGGCATCAATGCCACCACTTGAAAAACTAAGAAGCGAAATTTGCACGATAAAAAAAAGAACTGCAATGCCATATATCCTGTCAACGACGAACTAACAACGAAATCCTGCATCGCGCAAGCATAGTTTTCCGTGCGATTTGAACATGTACAACAGTCTGAATATCAACTATCGGGCATTGGCCCACCAGATACAACAACCGTCTAGTCGGAGGATCCTCCCATTTCAGTGGAGGTATGCGGGACTTTACGCTCTGTACCGCATACCTCTATAGATCCAAATTGAAATCGCAATATCATCGCAGCGGCAATAAATTTAAAAAAAAATCACAAGTAACTGAGAGGCGTTTTTAACGTACTGAGACAGAGAGTATAAAATAAAAATATTACTGGCTATTATAAAATTTAACAGTTTCACTGAAAATTAATTTCCGTACATTTTGTTAAGTTTGGATGTTGAAACTTATCTTCGGACGGTTAATTAAGCACGAGAATTGGTTTTTTTGAGTTCCATAATGCAAAAAGTATTAATTAACAACCGATTTTCAATATCCAAAGAAAATGAAACGGGCCATTCAAAAATAGAATTTGATGATGACGTCAAACTACCCAAAAGAAACTCGTTCAACTCGAAAATCCTTGTATTTGTTCTATTAGAAATGAAAAATTAGCGATAAAGTTAAATGGAAACTTTTGATTGATGTCCCGGTCCGCTTCAGTTAAAATAGACTTGACATTATTTGAATAAACGTGAAATATAAATTTATATTTGAGTTGTTAATAAGTCATTCTTTGTGTTTGAATTAATACGATGGACGAGAAAACTATGTAAATATATTAATTAGTTTGATGAAAACTACAGAAGAGAATTAATTTGCGTTCTCAACGCCTAAATAGCTGAATAAATTAAGAAAAGGACTATTGTTATTTAAAACATAGTAAAGGACATACGTTTAACTTTTAAGGGAAATTATATTTGTTAACAATGACAACTAAAAATGTAGTATTTAAAAGAAAAAAAAACATACTTAATATTATAAATGCGAAAATATTTTTTTTATTTAATATGGGTTTGCTCTTGACTCTAGTCTAGGTCATAGCTGACAGAGACAAAGTCGACGATGGAGCGAGCTTACCCAAAAGAAGCCTGTTTTCATTATTTTGAAGACCCTAAAAGATTCTAGAACTCAAGTCTGCTACGCTTTTCGGTCCTATCATGATGAAGATTTCGATATGGAGATATTCTGAAGCCTGTCGAAGTCGCGGCAAAAACCAAGTATGATATAATTTCATTGTTTTGTTTTATAATTTTTTGTTAACCACGAAAAGCATTCAGTATTCCACTAAAAAAAAATTGTAGATACATTATGTGGAACTGAAACAGTTATAATGATGTACTTCTCGAATGAATGAAAAGGACCCTCCTTTTCATTAATTCGAGAAGTAGGTTCCTACAGTTTGGGAAATTAATACAGTTTCTTCTTTATTAGACAATTATGATTGTTATGTGTATTAATGATCGATTTATCATGACAAATGTCGTATAGCATCTTGTTTAAAGGTCCCAATTTTCAATAACTCGTGATACTTTTCAAGACATCCTTTTTAATTCCGTCTCCAATTTACATTGAGACATAAGAATAAATATCGGAAATGCAATAAACTTGATACACACAAGACTACAAACCTGGATTCAGATCAAACACACCCCAAGACTATAAAGGTCGGTATTCACGACCTCATAAATAATTATACCTACAGATAACCTGCTAGTCTACATGATAACCTAAGAGTAAGGGTGCGTTTCCACTGAAGATGTGCGAGGTAGCTGGGCGGTGCGAGGATATGAAGCGGCGCTGTGAAAATGTGTGACTGTTTCCACTAAATCTGTGCGAACAGTGTGCCTGGAGCGCGATGCGTAGCGGACTCTGGTTAGCCAGAGAATGTTTTTTTTTTCCTACAAGGTGTAGGAAAAAAAAACTTTGCGCGCTTTGCTTTTCTGATTAATTATAATAAGAATATAATTCTGTTGCTGAAATGTGCTAGTGACGCGAAATAGCACTGATTACAATTATAATAAATAACTTTCTCCTGCCACCTTTCCCAAGAAACCATGCATTTCTCCTGGACAGAAAGTCGCCTTAGCAGTATATAAGCAAAATATTTATATCTGTGGAATTATTTTCATATATGGATAGATATGAATCATGGTAATAGGTACTCTCATCTAAGTACCTGTTTTACCGCACTCCTCAATCTATAGCGCCGTGCGTATCCTTTACGGTTTTTTTAAATTTCCATTAAAAAGAAATCAAGTTCCACCACAGAGATATTACTAGAAAAAATAAGCTGAATGATCGAACCTCCTTGAAAGCGCTTTTGCTCAATACGTTTGTCTCACTTTAATACTAAAGAGAAAATGAGACACAGATGTAGTTCTAATTTTCACCACGCGCACCTGGAGGCATTTTTAAATGCGCGCTATTTTTGCTGCGACTTTCCGACTGATATCCAAAAACAAAAAAAACTTCTTTATGAACTTATTTTTCGAAAACTGATCTACTTTTGTTTTCATTTTTACTATGTAAAAACAAAACACAAAACAACCACAACTACAACAACAAACAAACCAACAAAAACACACAACAACAACTACCACAACAACAACTATAACAACAACAAACAACAACACACAGCAACAACAACTACCACAACAACAACTATCTCTAATACAAAAAACGGTCAAGTCTAGTGGTGGGAGTAAGTCCGCTTAAACGACATGCTATCCCTACTCCGCTTAACACGCGTAACCGAGAAATGTGACGGTATTTTTTTTCCAACGCCGATAAAGTTTCACTTCAAAAGTTTGTTTCATTACCTATTGTACTGTTTTCTCGCAAATGTGTTGAAAAACGTTGTATGACACACGTGCTGAAATTGTGTTTTACAAACTCGTGAATATGGTAAGTTACATTCGTCTACTCGTTTGTAAAAACCAACTTACCGCACTAGTATCATAAATAACTATTTCAGGTTTTTATTTCTTAAATCTTTTCATCTCATAAAGTATAACGTTGTTTAGAACTTTGGTAAAATTTTGGATTCTAGCATTGTGATCTGAATGGCTGGAAACATTTGCAGCTGATATAGTGTGCTGCAGATCAAAAACAAAAGAAACACGGAACATTTCCAAGAAGTTTTCCTTCAACGTTGCTGTAACAACAACTTAGTTACGACACGTAACACGGTTACGTCACAAAAGTTGTAACAATGTTTCGTGACGACTTGCAACGGGGCATGTTGGCTACAATTTCGTTTGCTTGCTACAAGTTGAAAAATTATCCCATTGTTACTTTCTTATTCGTGGCTTAGAAATGTCTTGCATTCAAGTTGAGCCAAGAATACATAGCCACAAAAAGTCGCATAAAAGAATAGTGGCTTGCATGATATTGATGAACTATATCTGCCTATATTACCCCAAGGGTCAGCGGATTTTTTTTTAAGGATAGGATATCATCAAATGACTTCTTCCCCTCTGGGTGGAGCGGAAGGGCGTGTCAGACTCTTACTGACTAATACCAATGCGTGTTCTTTCTAAAGCGTTCCAGGGCCGCGGTGACTCATTCGAACAAATTCCGCAACTCTGGCAGGGTCAGAGGTGTGGTTACAGAATGTTTGAGTCCCATGTAACAAAGGGCGAGAATATTGCTTTTTGTATGACGTAGAAACCCACTAAAATTTTGCCGCACCTAGGAATCGAACTAAAACCTCATGCTCAGGAGTTACGCTTGCAACCACTAGACCTAGGAGACAGACTAGTGTTATGAAAAGTGATCGGATAATCGGGCGCTTATATATCCAAACTTTTTCCCTTGAAAGAATAATATGGACATTCCTTTCTGAAAAAATAAGTAATCCCGGGTTCCCGGGATTGAACAATTTTGTAAAAACAGCTACAACAAATTTAATTAAATTATAGCAGTGGTTATTTTGATTTAGTATCTTTATTTTATTCAAACTAAATTTAATACTGTATTTAATTGTGCACATTTAAACATAATGTGCACAATGTGGTCAATGTGTTGTATTTATTACACGACTGCCCAAGAAAAGGAGTGTAATATTTTTTATGTTTGTATGTAACTTCTAAATGCCTAAACCAACTTAAAAGCATGTCCGTATCATACTTTCGTGGGAATAAAAGTGAAGTTTAGGTGTATTAGCGCCCGATTATCCGGTCACTGGTTATGAGTATTTTTGGATTTACTGGCATACCTACTATAGACAAGTCTTATGACGTCTCTATATCATCTTCATTCAGTTGGGAAAGAGGGATAGTTCTATGCCTCTTGGATAGCTCCTTCACCCTCCCAAACCAGAATCATGATGGTTTTAAAACGTCAAAGTAGGGCTCTAAATAAAGATTGAACACACGTATGCATACTTCTGTATCAAATTTATCTTGTTAAACTTCAAGTAAAGTTTGCATCAAACTAATAGGAACTGAAGACGTATTATAAGTACAGCGTCTTGTCTATGAAGTTTGGTTTGTTTGTGGTATACCCAATGTTTAGTTTACATTGAAGTCTTCAGCGGAATTTTGCACTACTAGAATTTTCTTTCATAACTTTGTTTATTTGTTGTTGTTAGGGCGAGTTTTATAAGTATTGTTTTTATTTTCTTTAGAACTACTTAGAAATATGAAGTACCCGATAGTTAGCAAGGCACTCAAAATCAAAAAGCATTTATTCAAATTAGGCTGAGTTAGTTTCTGAACGTTAACGTAGGGGAGAGCGGGGTTAAACGTGCCTCGGGGCAGTTGTTCCGATTGAAGTAGGTTTTATGAAAAAAATTGTTAAACATATCAAGTAAATTCGTAATACAATGGCAACCTTCTTAGTATGGCCATTAACTTCCGGTTATTTAACAATTTATATTACATCGGAACAACTACCCCGCGGCACGTTTAGCCCCGCTCTCCCTATGCACTTGATAAATATCTACTTATGATGAATTTATTACAATGTTAACGTCAGTATCAGAATAGGTTTGTTATTTTTTGTTACGTTTATGGCAGCAGAATTATCATCTCTGGCTCTCCGGCGACCAAATATTTGCAAATTATTTTCATAACTCGCTCTATAATATAAGTATTTCATAACTTCATGTCAACGAAACACAATCTCTGTATTTTTAGTATCTATAACAGTGGAGTGAGGTTAAACTAGAACAAGTTTTAACGTCTAACTTTTGATAGTAATTTTAAATATTAAACACTAACATTTGCCAGGGGCATAGTTCCCGTGAAAATAAATAATAACCCACGGGAATAAACTCCATATCCTTGTGCCAATTTTTTCAGATTATCATCACCATCATCATATCAGCCGAAAGACGTCCACTACTAGACATAGGCCTCCCCCAAGTGGGGAGTTGCCATAATCACCACGCTTGGCAGGCGGGTTGGCGATCGCAGTGTTGCTGTTGCAATGTACAGAGAATGCTGATGCCCATTCTCTGGTGAGTACCATAGTCACCTCTTACGACACCCACGGAAAGTGATGGGATGGCGACACCATACAGTTCTCAGATGTTGGGGTGGGATTTCATTACAAACATGCAAACTTCCAGATTTTCACATTTATAATAATAAACTAGCTTTTGCTATGGAATCAAAATCTCTTTCTGCAACGGTTTTAAACTAAAACAAAGTCTAACTTTTGTTAGTTGTTTTAAATATTAAACATACAAGGCTCAAAGTAAACCCTTGCTTACTACTTACATACTAAACGAGTTCAGGCAATAAAATGAAATACTTTTTCGTGAAAATATTTTGCACGTGGCCGCTTCATTTTCAGCTTAAATAATTTAGGGTTCCTGAAAATGAAATATTAATATTTAAAAAGGAAGTGTTGATTGTGTCAGAATTCCTACAGAACCGGGGCATATGAATAAAGATGTGAATATGAGATGCAATGGAATGTAAAATGAAATTAATTAAAATCCATGATGAAATGCATCCATTTAGTAAAAATATATGGGCACGCTTTGATAAAATTAATTGATATTATTTGAAGATGTAAGAAGTTATGAGTATTATTTATCTCTTTATTTTTCAACCTTACATACTAATTTACATTTTTAATAAGTATTTCTTACAAAAAATCACAAAAACAAAAAAAAAAAACATTTAAAAATGTAAAAAATAGTAGTCCGCCGGTCTCGGGAGCAGGGTCCAAGCTACCGGTACTTAGGGCTCCAGAGAAAGGAACTTCCTCACAATACGAGCTGTATCAAGGAGTACGGCCTTCTGTATCAGGCCCTTTATCCAACTGCGCTACGCCAGCTTCGACAGATGGTCGTCGAAGCTTTTGGCCATCAGGCCATTATTGTTATTACTATAATGTTTTTAATCCACTTCAAAAAAGGAGGAGGTTCTCAATTCGACCACAAAAAATATTACAAAGTATAAAATAACTCTAATTTCGGAAGTCGGTGTTAAAAACGAAACAACAACCAAAAACTTCCGAAATGAAAGTTATTTTATACTTTGTAGTGGTTTTGTTTGGAAGTCGTTTGTATTTTTTTGTATAAATAGTTTTAATTCATAAAATCAATGGTATCATCACCATCATTTCTTCCGAAAGACTTCCGCTGCTGGACAAAGGCAAGGAGCCCTAAGGGGCAGTTCACATCGCAGTCGCTGCAACTTTAAAAGCCGGCCAAGAGCGAGTCGGACTCTCACACGACGAGTTCCGTACCATGACCCGAAATAATGCGTTTCTTGTTTGTAAGCCACCTTTAATTTTTAAATTAATTAAATTTGTATTACTTGTTGTTCTATAAATACACACTCTGTGAAACATTCAATTGTCCACCTATGACGGTTCTTGAGATACAGCCCGCTGACAGGCGGACGGACGGGTGGATGGACGGTCGGACAGACTGCGGAGGCTTAGTAACAGGGTTCCGTTGGTTCCCTTCGGGTACGGAAACCCAAAAACGCAACCCAACATTCTGAATTTTTGACAATGATTGTCGCTGAGATCATAATGCAACTTGAATTTCAACGCTTTTTAAGAACGAGAATTAGGACAGGTCCTGTATTTTTCGCATCCAGTAGACAAGTAATTAATTACCGTAATTTTCTTTGCGTCCCGGAAAAAATAACGGCATCTGCAATATTCACGAGAGCATTTCAATTACCAATTAGCTTTCCACATCAAAGAGTAATGTGGCACTGAAACAAATAAACAGCAATTTTAATTGATTAATTGAATACTGAACCAATTAAAGCTGTCACTATATTTCCTATTTGTAATAAAATCAATTAACGTAAAACGTATCGAATGCTGTGTAGCGAATGCAGATTTTACAATTACAAAGATTATATAATCGATAATTTGGATATAGATGAAGTGACATCCACGCTACCAGATTCCTATTATGTAATGAGTAAGTATCCCTGTTTCTTCGTTACTTTATACATTATATATACCCCGAGGAAGGAAATTCAGTGATAATCTTGGACTGTCCAAACTTGAGAACTAGTGAAATACGTCGATAAGCGTCGAACGCAGAACTTGTCTTATGGACCGCCTTCACTATCACTTCACTACATAGTATAAAATAAAGTCGCTTCCCGCTGTCTGTCTGTCCCTATGTATGCTTAGATCTTTAAAAGTACGGAACGGATTTTGATGCGGTTTTTTTAATAGATAGAGTGATTCAAGAGGAAGGTTTATATGTACAATACATGCATAATATAGTAGAGAAACACTGATAATTTTAGGGGTTTCTAATGTGATGTCATAAATAAACACATTTTTTGCGCTTACATTGCAAACGCTGGCTGATCAAAGATCAAAGATCAAATTAATGTACTACAGTATTGTCCACCTTAAAAAGGTCTACAAAAAAGTCCGGAATGGTATATGTCTATCTCTTACGGATAACCCACAATAACCATTTTGATCCTTTACTTTTTACGAGAAATAATGGCTTATTTACGAAGCGATTTTAAGCAATACAGCATTAATCCTAATCCAATTAAGTACCTTAAATTCATTATGCATTTAATATAGATCAATATGGCCCATTACAGCATCTAATTAAAATGAATATTTTCGAAGATATCACAGATTTAAAATGCAGGTACATAGCGGTTGCGGCGGTACCGGCCAAAAAGCTGTGAACGTCGCGTTGTTGTATATAAAGACATTCTGTAGTATATTTAGTATCAGCATTGCACCTGTGCGAAGCCGGGGCGGGTCGCTAGTCAAATAATAATCCGCTTTCGCCGTAATTGTATTGTAGAAAACCGGTGACACGACACCCTTAGTTTGTGCAGCTCTAGTACCTATCACCCGCCTGAGGCATCTCCGTTGTCTATGGTAAATTCAAATTACCTACCTACAGTAACAATACGTTCGAATACCATATTCATTAAAACAATAACACGTGTGAGCGCCATCGCCACTGTATATTCGGCTACCGCCCACTACCGCCACTGCCGTCCACACATTTGACGAATGGCCGATGCTCTTTGTGTTTACATTAAACACGCCTCACGGTATCATGCAGCTAAATACTGCGCAATTAGAGATACTGTGATATTTTAGGGTAATAGCGGTTTCAATTCTGATTATTATGCAAACTGTAGGTGTAGCTCATTTGGATATTTGGCTAAAAAGCTCCTATGTTGTCTTGTGCAGACAGCAGTTCCGCGGCCAGGTGAATTCTTGATTTGAAACCGATTAGTTTATTGGTAGAGACATATGGCCTTAATATTTTGCCTTTGCAGTCGGGTATAAACGTTAAGATTCCAGTTGCAATATCTGAGGCCCGCGGAATTGGGCCTCAGAAAAAAATATGGAAATCAAGGCTTTTTTGACAGATTTTTGACAGAACAACGTTCGAACTTTGTTTAAATTTTTTAGAATAATTAGGGCTCCGTTCTATTCTATTTTTAATTTATGGCAAGCACAGCCGATATCGACTTTTCTGACAATGTCAAAAGTAAATTGGAAAACCAATATCTCATCTAATCGACAATCTTCCCAACTTGCATAAGTCTTGTAATTTATCTTTTTTTTTCATACTCTTTTTCTTTCTTTCTTTCTTTCTTTCTTTCTAATCAGTGTCAAATTGTCGGAAAATTGGAGGTCTTATTGCGACTGCAGATTCAGATTCAGATTTATTTATTTGCGAAAACATGTGTAAATAATATATTATAGGTGTTATAAGATATTTTATTGGCTCAACATGTTTGACCATGGCTGGTGTATAAATAAGGTCGAAGATAATACAATTATAAAACAAAAATACAAGAAAAATACTTTAAATAAATCAACAGTTAACATTAATAATATTAAATAAAAAAATAGGTCAATAGTTATGCGATTCGAATGTTCCTTACAATGGAATTGCACTTCTTCAAAGTTAATGTTATTCTGACTGACTTTTATTTTCGAACCACATTCACGGTAAGGATCGACCCGCAACCTTGATGCAAGATCGATGATTCAAAATAGGGTGATCGGAAGTGAATTGAATGCTGGCGGGCTACAGAATAATCCCATTCTTTGTCACGGAACAATAAGCGGTCCCTGATCGGAAAACCGGTGAATAGACGCGGAAATCTACTCGTATTAGGTTCATTTCACAAACAGTAATGGAGCTGGCTTTACTTTCATTTATATGCGTTTCGGTCAATTATTTTATTATTCGTCATTGTTAAAACTCGAGTATTAATGCAATAATACATTATATTCCATTTTACGTTCACAACACGCCACTAATTACTGGGTATTTTGTGACAGTAGTAGCCATAGAACACAGAATCGTCTAACCGGCAACTAAAGATGCAATGACTTATTATTTAGTCCTCCTGACCGATCTCGGCCTCAACAGAGACTAGTCATTGGCGCGGGACATTTTATAGTGCACAAGTGTGTGCGCAAACACAAGTGCACTCTTTCTTCGATTACTTCGATTATTTTTTGACATATGTTTCTTGAATTTAATTTATATTGATTTTGAGTTAATATTGTGTTATATTAATTGTATTTAATTTTAATTTTTGTGTTGCCTACATAATTATATTTAATGTTTAAACCACTAAGTTTTCGACACAAATGTAAATTTGTTGAAGAAATAAATAAATATACTAATGTACTCTCATATATCGATGGGACGGCAACCCGACACGACCGGAGAGAGATCTAACGGCTTTACGTGCTTCCCGAGGGACGTGTCATAGAACAATTCCTATTGGAAAAACCCAATGACACTCTTTTCCCGACCTGGGAATTGAATCCAAGACGCAAGGAGCAGTTTTTAAAGTAATTACTTATTACATTTGTAATCGCTCCGTGTGCCTTTAGAAGTTTGACAGTTTCGGTTGTCAAAGCCATAGTTACGGACTGTCAGTCAATTTGTATGAGTAAGAGTAAATGTGTAAAGAAATAGTATGGAATTGATATCAACCAACATGCAGTCTCAGTTTGCGACAGCCATGCCAGAACATAGCCAAAAAGAGCGGGATATTCTGCCTGATTTTGATTTACTTCGTTTTGTTTCGACTATGGGGACGGGTGTGTAACGATTGACAAAATATCTAACGTTCACTTGACATAATTTCAGTGAACATAATTTTGTTTAACATAACGATCAGTTGACATAATGAATTGTTGATATAATTTCATTTTACTTAATTTCATATGACATAATGAACATTTCCTATAATGTACATTTCACATAATATTCATTTATCATATTATTAACTATTGTTACCAGGAGAAACTGGATGCAATCTGACCCCGACTCGGATAGGTTAGGTTAGAAGACGATGGCGGGGTCGTGTGAGCTAGCGAAGCGAGCGAATAGACCCCGCCATCCCCTTCGTGGACATTTTTTTATAAACCACCCAGAAGTAGGAGCCCCGCAAAGCGGGGCTCCGTCGACCAAGCCCACCCTCGACCATGCATAGAATATTTTAAGGTTTGGTTAAGTGCCATTTGAGTTAGGCTAGAACTGTGCCCATTAATCATGAATTTTAGGTCAAATGAACGTTATACTAAATGTTATTATGTTAAATGATTATTATATGATATGAAACATTAGGGCATATGAATTTATGTCATTTGATATTATGTCATATGAAAATTATGTCATATGAACGTTAGTTCAAGTGAAATTAGAGCATTTGTTATTATGCCAAACATTACACACCCGCGGTCGGTATGGTAGAGTTGCCAAAGCATTTCGGTACTCTGTGGCGGTAGCCGTTGAACGTGAGTTTCACTCAGTGGATGTTTAACGTTTGTACGGTAATGTGTCAGCTAGCTTGCATATATTACCGGTTAGTGTGTATGCTTATTTTGGCTAAGTGCAAAATACGTAGTGAATCAGGATGTGTTTCACTCTCTCATAGGCTATTAAGACCTGTGGTGATTAATGCTTGCGGTTTGTTTATAATTATGTTGACATGGCTTGACTTGAACAGTGGAGCATTTGGTTGACTGGTAGTGAATGCCTATAAGGCCTTTGTACCCGAGTGTGCTTAAAGTTTAATAACCAAATTAATAAATATACATTTATAATATATGTGCTCTAGTGCTTTTAAATAAGAACTTGCAAGTTACACCTATGTTGGTGAGCTTCTTACTGATTCTAAGTTGAGCTACTCGACTGCTGACAAAGGTTTGCACTGACTGGACAGGTCCACTCAAATCTGTTTGGTTCTTTCCTTAAAAGGCCACCTCAGATATTAACCTACGTGGTTCTCATATGATTCGACCAGTACGATTGATGTAAGGACTTAAAAAGAGACTTTGACCTCTGAGTTTGTATCGGTGTTTCTTCTCAGAGTAGTCAGCTAAGAAACACCGGCCTCATCTAGTTTAAAAATGACTTAAAAAGATTGACGTGTAAAAGTGTTATGTTAAACCTACTTACAAAATAAATATCATTTTTCATTTTATATATTAACTTCAGCTTTAAATTGATTTTGATAGCAGGTACTGTTTGACATCGGGAAGCTCATCATGTGGGCTTTGAATTGAATTTCCAACGTAGGGATTTATTAAGGGATTTCGCCAACATCCTCCTGCAGCATTTATTTAATTACATATTACCATTCTGTAGAACTCTGCAAACACTAGATTTCTAATGCAGGATGCAACCTCGACGAGCGGACGCCAAACATTTGTACAAGTATTAAGTATGAATGAGCTTGCTTCGTTTGCATAACCATTACTCGCTATGTGCATTAATATTTCCATATAATATGCTATTTTATTTTTTATCTCCCTCTTAAAGACAGGACGACTGCCCGTCTTCACCAACGACGTTTAAATTGATGTCTACATGAAAAGCGCGCTCTTTGATTTTCATGTGCAACATTGCACCGAGAGATGAAAGTTCAAGATCCCAGTGCAACAACAATATGTAGGCATTAATTTAATCTGCCAGGGTTGCGAAATTTGTTCGAAAGAGTCACCGCGGCCCTGGAACGCAAAGGGCTTTAGTAGGAACACGGATGGGTTTTTAGTCAGTAAGAGTCTGACACGCCCTTCCAGAGCGGAAGAAGTAATTTGATGATTTCCCATCCATAAAAAAGGTGTTAATTTAGGTGTAAATGTATCTGGTGGTACATAAAGTAAAACTTTTGAATCTTGATTAGTGTTAATGTTTATTTGTAGTTAATTTTATTTACCACCAGATACATTTCTTCATTTATCTATAGCAAACCTTAAGTTTTCAAATTCGTTATCAGTCTGGAATTTGATAACATCTGGTGGGAATCAAAATTGACGGATAAGGTGATGGAACGAGTATACTCATAATATGCCAATTCATTATTGCTTTGAAGTTTGACGGGTTATAGAACGTTGACAGGGAATTCCCTGCCAACGTTCTTTATACCCTCATTATTATAAATTTAGTCGAAAGACGTTCACGGCTGGACATAGGGCATTCCCACACGTCGTTATATTGATCGTCGTGTCGTTTTAGTATCCAGCAGACTCGAGTTTATTTCTGTCAGTCCTATGACGGGGCTCTTCTATGACGTCATGATTCATAGGTTAAATTATTAACTTTCCGTTATGGGAAAGAGACGGAGCTGTACAAGACGTATTACACTATCCCTAGTTTTCAAAACGGAATCCTAATGGTAGTGACACGACGTAGTAGATCCTTCTTAAAACTGCTTGTAGTTTGCAAATAAGATTGTATGGCTGTAATCACCAGTATCCAAGACTAAAAAAAAATACTTTTAAAAATATTTGAGTTATTTTTATTGCCGCTCGTGGCGCTAGTGGTTCTATGGTTTTCTTTGGCAGATTGTAATACTGAAAATTTATCGCTCCGCGTGATCTATATTTACTAGTTTTATTTTTACAAATAATGTACCTATTTCCTCACGTTAACAGTACAAATACATTTCCATTTTCGTTCAAAAGACACGTGTACTCTTTCTCAGGTACCTTTCAACTCCAGATCCAATACAGCTTAGCTATTGGGGCGTGACGGCGTGGCCTATTCAAATCTGTGACAGCACTCCTCGCATAGTATCTACCCTTGACACGAAGGAGTCCTTGCACGAGGGAATTGGCAATTTTCAGAGAATATTCTTATCTTTTTGTGTTATTTGTATGTGAGTACTGTGGATATTTGACTGTTTATTTTGAAGCACGTGTGTCTGGATTATTTATAATGTTATAATGTTTATTTGTAATGCTCAGTTAGGTAACATCTCGATTTCTGGAACGAACGTTATTGTAACATGAATGTGACACAATGTCAAAAGTGAGCCAATCGCAGCGCTTGACTTGCGTTTTATTTTTCGCGCGTTTTTTCATTTCAAAAACCGGGTTTGAAGTATCGTATTTCGCTACTGGTTTATTTATTTTGAAAACCGAACAAGAAGACATTGACACTCGTTGTTTGTTTCTATAACATCGACTGTGCCTGCTGAGTGTCGCTTTTATAATAATAGATCCTTTATTTCAGGCAACTAAGGTCTATAAAACAAAATACATATATCATATAATATCTTGGGACAACTCACACACGGTCATTCGATCCCAAACTAGGCAGAGCCTGTGCTATGGTAACCAGACAACTGATAAACATACTTATATATTTCTAAATACATACATATTATATTATATTATAGACAAATTACACCCAGGCATAGAACAAATGATCATGCTCATCACACAAACATTTGTCCTGGGTGGGAATCGAACCCACGACCTCTGGTTTAGCAGTCAGGGTCACTAACCACTCGACCAACAGGCCGGTCATTCAGACAGTCATATATATGTAAGTATAAAATAAAAATAAAAAGAAATGCGAATGTCAGGCTGATTAAATATAATCTTAAAATCTATAAGATCGTAAGTTAATAAATGTACAAAAAGTTCTCGAAGCAATTCCAATAAAATACAAGAAAAGCCCAACGATAAAAAACAAAATCAATAACACCTGTAATTTACAAAGTTTGTGTCTCCAAGGCGGTTAAAAACATAATTTATCACTAGCGGCCCAAAGACTATGCTCGGGAGATTTCGGCTATCATCTCGAACATTCCCGAGTAGAGCTTAAGAACCGCTCCCGTTACAAAAAATTTGATTTTCGATACTCAGTTCGGTATCGATACTCCCGGTAAAACTGTAAGATCAGAATGTTTTCTTTGTTTGTTACCTTTTCAAGTTTTAACAGCTATACAACTTGGCACACGGGTAGACCATGCTTTGTTTTAGGACAGGATGCTTTTTATACCGCGAGTATAGTCACTTGTGGGATAATTTCCAAGTTACATGCGGGCGAGTATATGTACCATATAATAAATAATTTACGTATCGATAATACAATCACATCAAAAAAGGTTTATTAATCAAAACAAAATATATTTTTGAACTTATTTAGATTTTTTTTTTAAACCACTTAACACATGTTCAGAGCGATTCGATGTTGCCAGCTCGCTGGCGTGATTGATATTGTTTTTACACGTTTAGCACCAAGACAGTTCCTTTGTTGGAATTGGGAGTACCGATAGTATATAATCGCGGAACCGGGACAGGTATTACAACGCCGGTTCTCGGTTCTGTGATCTCCCGGTATTTTCAGAACCGAGAAATACCGGGAGCAAGCCTTATTCCCGCATAATATGATTCGCATCACCGCAGAGGTTTAATTAATGTTTGTTCAACACGTCATACAAATGAGGTTATGCGGCTTGTAGGACCGCGAATGTTGACGGTTCAGATTTGCTGGTCCTTTGTGTGGGTGAAAGGAATGAGGATTATGAATGTTTAGCTTTTTGTGGTATTAAATATTAGTGTAATTGACTGAGAAACCATAGATCTGCAGAGGGTTTTCAAAATTACAGATAAACAAAAGCAAAACCTTATGGTTGCTTTTTATTGTAAACAACATACATAACATCACGCCTCTATCTCCAAATGCAGTGTCAGTGTCAGCCACATTTTGCTAATTTTGTTTAGGGACGTTCCATGTCATATTTTAAGCCTATTGCCAAAAACCTGATACAAATCCAAGCTCCAGGATAACACAATTCCGAATATGGGGATCTTCAAGCCACATTCTTGGCATTGAAGACCCCGAGAACAAACACGGGAAGGGTAAGGGTTTTAGTCGATAAGAGTCTGAAACTCTCTTCCGCTACGCCCAGACCGGGAGAAATCATTTGATTTGATATCCCATTAAAAAAAAGTTTGCATATTTCAGAAGGACACTTAAATCCCACTGGATACACTTAAACTTTGAAAAATCAGCACAAACCATCAGCAGTTTGAAAAACCGGCCAAGTGCATGTCGGACTCTCACACGAAGGGTTCCGAGCTATAAACCGAATAAAACACTTTTATTGTATGGGCAACCCTTTCATTTTTAATTTGATTATTTGTTGTTATAACGGCAAAACAAATAAGTACACACTCTGTGAAAATTTCAACTTTCTACCTTTTACGGTTCTTGAGATACAGCCCGCTGACTGACGGACGGATGGATGGACGGACGGACGGACAGACGGACGGCTACGGAAAACTGAAAAAGCCCACCTTCAAAGCCGATTAACTTTTTTGGTTAGCACAGTAAACTACAAAGTCGAAATAGCTTCTGGTATGGAGTTAACATCAAATAAAAGTGTTTTGATTGAACTGTCACTCAAAACCTCGGAACAGTGTTAGTTTGATTGCCTGGATTTTATTTGACAGTGACGTTTGTGATATTGTGTCTGTGCTGGGAAATTTATGTTTGAATGGCAGTACACTGCGTTAACAGTTATTTTACTTCTGACAGCAACCTTATGGGTACAATAATAAATGTCATTTTATGGCAAATAATAGGTGAAAAAATGTGAAAAGATGTACAGATAATTTTTGATTAGGATCTGTTTAGAGGTCTGTAAATCTTATGGCAAATTATAAGAATAAAAAGATAAAATCAAAGATATCTTTTTTTATGGCGGATTGACAGCTGTAATGTAGAAAATATATGTCAAACAGACACATTTATTCTTCTTTCAAAAAAATAGTAGAACTCAAAAATTTCACAAAGACAGTGTTTGGTTCTCAATCAAGAGTGTTTGAAAAAAATCTTGGCTAATGATGAAAAATGTCTTTAAAAATACCATTCATTAACTTGCTAACTAACAAATAAAGTAGAAGATATATATTTTCTCATTGACAAATAAATTGCAATTCTTTGCATCAGATGTCTTAGAAATTTTAATCAAATGAAAGTTTTACAGCGTCCGATAAAAACGCATAGATATGCATTATACATCGTAAAATTAAGAGATGTTAAACTTAGAATAGAAAGAAAGTTTTTTTTTGTTTTAAGGATGGGAAATCATCAAATGACTTCTTCCGCTCTGGGTGGAGCGGAAGGGCGTGTCAGACTCCTACTGACTAAAACCCATCCGTGTTCCTTCTAAAGCCCTTTGCGTTCCAAGGCCGCGGTGACTCTTTCGAACGAATTCCGCAACCCTGGCAGGGATAAAGTTTCCCCTAACAACATAGTTCATTACTCGCTTAGCTTAGCAAGCTATTGTGAGCGAGACGTTCAAAGCAAGAACCAGTTTATTACAGGTGCACTAAAATCTTGGCAAAAGCTAAAAATTCTTGATCTTATTTAAGCGACTTTTTAGCATTCAATATAAATTGTGTATTTTAAGAGTTTAGAAACTAATTCTAATACGAAACTTTTGAAAATAAATGCAAAACGTAAATTCTTTAAAATATTGTGTTAGATAAATAAAAAGTTTTTGGGTTGAGGATTACTTAGCAGGGGATTAGGTACTTAGACCATAAATATATAAGCGTATTGAGAAAAACTGGCCAAGTGCAAGTTGGACTTGCACACAAAGGGTTCCGTAGGTACCATAAGCCCTTTTATTTTTAATTTTATTTCATTTTTAGTATTTGTTATAGCCGCAACAGAAATACATCATCTGTGAAAATTTCAACTGTCTAACTATCACGGTTCATGAGATACAGTCTGGTGACAGACGGACGGACAGCGGAGTCTTAGTAATATCCCGTTTTACCCTTTGGGTACGGGACCCTAAAAAGTATAAATGTTGTCTTAGAAAATATTGAGTTGAAATAAAATTAAGAAGAAAAATGTTTCTAATTGTATGTATGTCTTGAATACTAGAGTCAGTCATTTTAATTTAGATTAAATTATGTGCATTAAAACTAAATTAAAACTTTTTGAATACCTGGATTCTTACTCGTAATTAATGTACAAGTAATATTCTATCATAATGTAATTTATTATTATCATCACTATCCATCAGAAGAGATTGTGTTCAAACGCGAGCTTGTGACTAATAAAAAATCAAGCCGTATAATATTTGAAAGGCCATAAAACTTCAAAACAAAGATCTCTTTTTATGCAGTGAACACTCTTAAATAATTGCTAAATAAACACTCATAAAACGAATGCTGTATACAAATCAACGCTTCTTTTTATCAACATGCTCTATAAACTTCTACAAATTATTAGGAAATGTGTGCAGCACACACCTGGTTGCCAGATGTTATGAGTCCACCTGCATTTTATTATAACTATTGTTGTGAAAAAGATATTTTTTAGGGTTCCTTAGTCAACAAGGAACCCTTATAGTTTCGCCATGTCCATCTGTTTGTCGGTTTGTCCGCGGTTTAGCTCGAAGACGCTTGGCACTAGAAAGTTTAAATATTTATTACGCCGACAAAGTGGTAAAATAAAATCTTAAACATATTTTATCAGGGTAGTCCCCGTACACGTAAAGTGGTGATGATTTTTTTTTATCGTTGGATAGGATGTTTAAAATATTGAGGATGTGCGAATACTATTTTTCCATCCAAGGATCCGTTTGCGAAATATTAAGCTTTAAAGTGCAAATTTTTGTTAGAGTATAGTGCCCCCCTCTGCCAGCTAAGCGGTTGTTTATGGAGACTTCAATTTATGGTAGAAGCACAATCATAATATAACGAATTTAAAACTATCACGGCTAAGTAGGCTTTATAGGTTTACGAGTAGTAGTCGACCAACTTATAAAATATAAGTGATTAGGTAAAAATTTCGTAATAACCCCATAGAAAATGACGTAAAACTAAGTGTATTTGTTGCTTTGTAATGTTATAGTAATATTTGCATTTTTTTGTCATGACTTACGGGTCGGGTAACTACAGAACCCTACACTGTGCGTGGCCCGACACGCACTTGGCTGGTTTTTGTTCTTTAAATATAACTGTTGTAAAATACTGATGAAATTAGGCCAGTGGTGTTAAAAAATTGAAAATAAATATTGAACACCTATGTTCTACGTAACTCCCACAGATAATTAACTTTCAAAAATCCTTTCTTTGTATTCAACTTCATTCTATATGAATGGGTGTTACAGATTAAACGCAAAACACCCTGCAACTTCATTAATATTTATTTACATTTCATGCTTAAGTTAGTGTCTGTCAGTGAAAAAAATATTGATCGTTTAGAAATATATACAAAAAGCTTGTCAAATGTTAAAACCAGATCCTTCTAACGTTACGACACATAAAATAACATTATAAAGGTCAATTACGTTATCTTCAGAACAACAGAAAATGTTAGTGATGTAACATAATATATTAATTTATTATGTGACAACCTTGCGTAGCGGGCGATCCGTCACTGTTCCTAGCACCGACCATTTTATGAGCTCGTGTGCTAATAAATGAATTTGTAGAGCACATCTGAAGAGTACAAGAGCTTGATATGTACTGATATCAAGATTGAGAATAACTTAGGTGCTGTCGATGTTTCATCATCATCATCACATCAGCCGAAAGACGTCCACTGCTGGATATAGGCCACACGCACAACCGGTCATGTGTGTCTCGCATCCATTGGCTACCCGAGACCCTCACCAGATCATCGGTCCACCTAGTGGGAGGCCTTCCAACGCTGCGTCTTCCGGTACGCGGTCGCCACTCCAGAACATTTCGGCCCCATCTGTTCTGCGAACAATGTGCTCTGCCCACTGCCATTTCATTTTGGCGATCCTTTGGGCTATGTCGGTAACCTTGGTTCTCTTGCGAATTTCGTCATTCCTGATTCGATCACGCAAGGAAACTCCGGTGTGTATGTATGTAAAGTTAGGGACTGTTCCGGTCTCGTGGTCGCAGGCGCCACTGCCGAGCGTGGTCCTGGGTTCGATTCCCAGGTCGAGCATAAAAGTGTCATTGGGTTTTTCGAATAGGAATTACTCTGTGACGGCCCGGAGTTTGAAAGTTGGTGGTGTGACACCCCCGTGTCTCGAAAAGCACGTTAAGCCGTTGGTCCTGCGCCAGATCTCTCTCCGGTCGTGTCGGGTCTCGGAGTATGACAGTGATGGAAGAGGAAATGCACCTGTGTTTGCGCACATACTTGTGCACCATAAATATGTCCCGCGCATCGGCCGAAACCGAGACTAGCCATCGAGCTAGTCTCAGTTGAGATTGGCCGCCATGGCCGAAATCGGTCAGGAGGACTATATGTAAAGTTAATAACACAGATAGCCAGTTGACAGTTAATCATACACAAGCATTTTCACGGCTTCGATCTTGTGTCCTATCCCACATATTCAAAGCATTCTTATGGAAAAGCCTATGTTCTAATTTTCTATCAGTGAAATATTTTTTGTGAACTGGTTAGTTTAGAAAATTCAAACAAAATTTTATTTCTTTTTCATGATGAAAAGTTAAGATCATTGATGGCCAAGTCGCAATCTGTCAAAAAAGCCTCAATTCCCACACATTTTTCACAGATTGCGACTGATATGCGAATGCGAAAATGGCTTAATAATTTGTAGTTATTGGCCCTAAGATGTCGACAAGCAAAAAATGCTTAAAGCAAAGAGACTATTCTTAAATTCTGGTCCAGTGCAAATACACATTTAAATTAGAAGTGTTGCTTTTATATTCAGTTTTTTTCAGGAGCCGGATATTTTTTTTTCACTTGTTTAATTTGCAACGAAGTCATTCACCAGAGAACTAAAGGCTGACATTGCGCGTAGAATCAGCATGCTGAAGTGGAAGTGGGCCGGCCATGTCTGTAGACGGACAGACGGTCGATGGAGCAGACATGTGTTAGAGTGGAGACCACATATGGGCAAACGTAGTGTGGGACGCCCTGCGGCACGATGGATCGATAATTTGAAGAAGGTGGCTGGCAGCGGATGGATGCGGACTGCTCAAGACCGGGTACACCAGGACTATTTGGCGCTCTATGGGGAGGCTTACGTTCAGCAGTGGACGGCAATTGGCTGATATGATGATGTGTTGTTTAATAGCCAAATATAGTGACCAAAAGGCTTTCCCTTCTTCTCTTCACGTTATCCACTAAGTAACATATATTGAGTTCTAAAAAACTCGAAACAATATATTTCCCTGTTTATTTCTGGCCAGTTAATTAAAGCAAACTTCGAGCAATGTTACTTGCAAACCTTCGAAATAAACATTTGAAATTAAACCTTTCTCCGTCGTGATAAGGTCCATCCATTAAGCATTTAACGCTCATCCCTTCTTCGTTTGTTAAGTTGTAAATCACTTTCGGAGGCAATTTTGGTCCACCCCTGGACCGTGTATTGTGAGCAATGGCTTCTACTTAGTTACTTACAGCCCTCTTTTAAAAATAGAACCACAAGCAAATTTTAACCTTACCACCCCCATAATAAAACTTCGAACCAGCCCAGCACAACCTTGAACAGTTTATCTTAAAAGTTAATGGTATTTTATTTTCAAACAACCCGAAACATTTTCGTAGATATTTGTACATTTTTTATAAGGTGCAAACATTTTTAACGCAATCCGCGTTAAATCGTTGAAGGAAAAGTGCCTGAAGATTAAAAAAAATCCCTGTTGTTCAAATAAAATACCGACCAACTTAAAAGTAAAAGCTTTTTAATCGTTTAAATTGTTACTTTCTGAATCACTTTTATGGTGTTTTTGTATGTTGGCAACACTTATGACAAATTAGCTTTTCATCTACGAATGACTTCATAGAATACCGTATCTTAAGTGGTTACATTTAAAACAAACTTTGAATTTCCTTAAATAAGTCAAGAAGTTAAGGAAATTTTCGAAAGAACGAAATATCTGATATAACTTTTTTTTTAAGGATGGAAAATCATCAAATGACTTCTTCCGCCCTGGGCGGAGCGGAAGGGCGCATCAGACTCTTACTGACTAAAACCCATCCGTGTTACTTCCAAAGCCCTTTGCGTTACAGGGCCGCGGTGACTCTTTAAGAAAAAGTACTCTTTTTAAAAATTTAAGACGCACCTTCTGAGTCATTTTCTCCACTCGACTCAGCCTCCCTCAATTAAATTGACATGTATAACTTATTATCCTACCTATATAATATGAGTCGTTATTTACGAATTTAACCTTTAGAACGCCAATACATAAATGTATTGGCGTGCCTCCGACGCCAAGCCACAAATTCGCCGTACTTTTTGGCGTAACGTTACCGTACCGTTTGGCGTTTGGGCACGCGCTTGCTTGGCCAAAGAAAACTTTAATCATTTTTTAATCCTGATTGCCGTGAGGTTTGCAAGAAATAGAATAGCAATACGCCCAACTTCGCTCTGGTAGCAGACATATAAGCTCGCAGACACCACGATTTTTTCCGATATCTTCAACACATCGTCATATTTTGGCCAATGTACACAAAACCATAATTAATTATATACTTAAATCTTTCTCATGATTACACCCGTCCATTGGTTAAAACATTATGAATAACCGTTCGGCAGTTTTTGAGTTTATAGCGTAGATACAGACTCAGAGAGGAGCTCGTGGCTAAATATCCATGCCTCGAAAGCACGTTAAGCCGTTGGTCTCGGCTGTCATTTGTAGATCTTTGGCAGTCATTACGGATAGTCAGAAGCCAGATAATCTGACACCAGTCTTGCCAAGGAGTACCGTGTTACCCAGTTAATGGGTTGTGGAGGTCTGGTAGGCAGCCGCTGGAAGCCGACCCCAATATAGTTGGGAAAAGGCTAGGCAGATGATGATGAGCGTAGATACAGACTGACGGACGAGGCTGGGGGATTTTGTTTTATAATTATGCAATGATAGTGTAGTAATAACAGTACAGCAAAGAATTTTAGAACATCCTCGTTAGTCTGAAGAGATAGACTACAATTGAAGGCAACAGTTTGACAATTACGTTCATTGTTCTTAGTTCCATTCACGAACCGCTTGTGAACGTGTTTCCATTCGAACGAGAAACAATATGGCTTCATTTCAACAAGTCACGTGCTGTTTTGTATACTGTTTTTGGGCTTTGTAGATTATTAATATCGTATTATTAAATTGACTTGGCTAAGTTATAACAGCCGACTGATCCTCAAGGTCAACGGTTGCTGAGGTCTGTCCGCGGATAGGTGACCATCCATTACATACCGAGTTTCCTCCGTGCCTCGAATGTACGTTAAGCCGTTGGTCCCGGCTGTCATTTGTAGATCTTTGGCAGTCGTTACGGATTGACAGAAGCCAGTAAATCTGACTCCAGTCTTGCCAAGAACTATGGTGTTGCCCAGTTAATGGGTTGTGGAGGTATAGTAGGCAGCCGCTTCACGTAAAATACTGGTATTCAGCTGAATCCGGTTTGACTGGAAGCCGACCATAATATAAAAAAATGAAAATGCTGGGCAGATGATGATAAGTAAATGAAGAATTTTCGAGTTATTTTGAAGGCAACTTCTTCAATTCCACTCGGATCACATCGAGTTCAGTGTACAATTATTCCAAATTAAACAAACGGAAAACAGCATCTATATGTTGTATTGCTCCGGTACATCAAAAATACAATGTGCCACGATTGTTGTCCACTATTCGTCTTATCAACAGTTGCCAATCTTACATTTTCGCCTGTACCTGGCTCTATTAGCTAGAAGAAATTAATTAAGAAAGAGACAGATCCAGAAAACCCTCGCTTTTTTCCCTCTGTCGTTACCCCGGCCTATTGTCCCCATCTTTGATTATAGACTGACCTATATCTAGCATCCATTGTTACGCATTTCACTCAGAAGTATAACATTCATTCTATAAGGGCATGAATAGACCCGACCCTCTCTTGACTCCAAGTGTTTTCACCTCACGCAGTGAGTGACGTCATTCGTATTGTTGTTTGGTCCTTAAGCCTTTGTGTACTTGTCCTTATTAAGGGTAGAGAATTTTGGCTACTGACAAGTGAAGAACGTTTTCGAACGAAGACAATTAAAAACAAAAGAATAGCTCGCTTTAGGTTCGAGATTCAAAATATTGCAGTGCAATTTGTTCTTATGAGCACCAGAAAAGATTGGCCCCTAACGATTCTGTAAAAATCTCAACGTACATATTTTTGAGGTGTGCTATCGATCTCTAGCATTAGAAAGACTGATAGTTCATTTCAAGCTCACTTCACAACGTATCCACGGTGAGTTTTTACCAGCATTGACCAGCAAATGCTCGGCATTGAGAGCTCACTCCACATTTTTCAGGGTACGAATTTCACGAAACAGACTGGGGCCCCTAATGTCGTAATCGATGTGGTCCAAAGGTTGGAAACCCCTGCATGCGAGACGAGGAAGACCTGTCGATGTGGTGACATTTGTGGGAGGCATTAGTCGAGCAGAGGACGTCTTTCAATAATGATTATGATGATGCATTCATCGACATCATCATAAGGGCCCCAGTGGGTCCATTGAGAGAAAGTGTTCACAATCGCCTACAGATGCGTAGATATCATAATGCCTTGCTACCCATAAAACCAAAACAATACATAGTCAACTTATTTTTTTTCTACAGTTTTCATTTTAGAATAGCGAATAACCTTTTTCATATGGAACTATACTTACTTCATTATCTTGTTTAGCCTTTGCGGTGATTTAGGGTGAGTCATTCCAAGTTTGGAATTTGTCTTGAATACTCTTAGATAAGCCAATGCAAGTTTGGTAGAAATTCCTAGTGTGGGGCAAGGTTTTTTTTTTTTCAATAAATAATACAGAGTAGGACCCACTTATCAAAGGTTAAACCTAATACCACATTGAAAATCGTAAAGCCGAACATTATAACTAACGTGACCTCATACCTTAATACATTATGTGTGTGTGGTCATTCAAAATTACGGTTCAGCGGGGCAACCAGTCTGTGTTTAAAACCCTCATAAATACCGACAGTTTGCGGTTTTAAACTGGATATAACATAGTTTCAGCTAATCTATTTGTTTTGGTTGCAGATTGCTTTTAGTATCATACGCGTCATTTTAGGTGAATGTATTTTTAAGCATGGCAATAAAAATTGCAGTTGTAAGCGTTTCAGTTAACGTGAAGATATTCACGAGTTGTATGGAGTGTGGGGTAGTGGAAGATCTATAAGGTGGATATGACTTGTTTGATGCGAGTCAGGTAGAAATAATCTCTGTAAAAAAAAAGTCATTTATTGAAATTAGGCTGAGTGCCAGCACTTTTTGGACGTCAAAGTTCTACATAAAGACAGTCCCCTAAAACGCCCGCCCGTCACCACTTCCTATTGTTTTAGCTGGGAGGAAGAAGTGGCGAAACAAACTTCCCAGGGATTGAGGTGGACTTGTTTAAGGTACGTTCCATAGAATTCTGTCTGAACCATGTGGATACCTATTTATGCCTGTTCAGGTTCATGCCTGAAATGGAACTGTCACACGCATTGCGGTTTTAAAAGTCCCTAATAACAAAAAAAACTGGCCAAGTGCGAGTCTTACTCTCATACGAAGGGTTCCGTACCATAAACAAAAAAAAAAAACACGTTACTTATATGGAAGCCCCCTTCCATTTTTACTTTATTATTGGTTGTTATAGCGGCAATAGAAATTGACACTGAAAATTTCAACTGTCTACCTATTACGGTTCTTGAGATACAGCCCGCTGACAGACAGACAGACGGATGGACAGCAGAGGCTTAATAATATGTTCCGTTGGTTACCCTTTGTGTACGGAACCCTAAAAAGATACTTTGAATGAGGTGATTGACAGATATGTCTAGCGAGACACGTATCCTGCTCCGATAGAGAAGATATTTATTTATTTATTATATACTTTATTGTACACCTCATAATAAGAACAGGACAATCACACATAAAATAAGTGTACAATGGGCGGTCTTATCGCACACGGCAATCTCTTCCAGACAACCTTTACCTTTACCAACGAAAGGAGACAGATTAACAATTAATTAATTAATTAAGTCGATCAACAAGACATGAAGAAGACTAACCGTATGTATACTTTGAGTCGACTTTTTCTAAAATTAAAAGAAAGAAATACAAAATATTTAAATGTATTATTTTCTGAATTATAGGATTAAAAGTTCCTATTTTAGTTAAGAACTAGCTTTTGTCCGCGACTTCGTACGCGCATTTACCGTTTTTTCCCGTTCCGGAATAGCCTATAGCCATGCGCGTGCAGTAGGCTACAGTAAGGGTAGGCCAGCCCATACATAATGCCCAAAAAAAAATTTTCATCTACTTTGGAAGTGGACGAAAATTCGTATCGTCAGTGTCGTGATTTCAACCCTGAATAATGTGGTGAGTTTTTTTTTGGGCATTATGTATGGGCTGACCTACCCTTACTGTAGCCTACTGCAAGCCCATACCTATAGCCTATCATATACAAAAAGAATTTTCCAAATACGACGGGTAGTTCCAGAGATTAGCGCGTTCAAACAAACTCTAAAGCTTTATTATATTACATATCCGCCCACGTGATTGTCGAAAATTATACCAAGGGAACATACTCCCGCGATAAAAACTATCCTATGTCCTTTCCCGGGACTCAAACAATCTGTATACCAAACTTCATCTAAACCGGTCTAGCCGTTTGCGCGTGAAGAAGTAACAAACATACACACACTAACAAACTTTCGCCTTTATAATATTAGTGTGATAAATGTGATGTGATGTGATATAGAAAAGTCATTGCCAGTTCTTTATATTCAGGGTTTCACACTATGTTTTCTTCTATCGTCAATCTACGTTAACACGGAAAACACAACAAATTCGCTACGGAATCTTTAACTTCTCTTAACAATACACCAATAAGAGTAAATAGTTCTTTGACTGTCCCGATCCAATTTAGAATGAAACTCATTAACAAAGAAACTAATCTTGTGAAAAAAGTAAGTATTGGGACGATCAGATTAATTAGAGAGATTTCGTCAGTCCATTTTCATTAGAAGGCAGCAGGAGTGAGAACTGTCACCGTAGGCAGTTTCTTACTTATTTATTTTGTTTAGTTTAAAAGCTCCTAAAGCCTGGTTCGACGCGACAAGGTGAAATTATTTAACGATATTATTATGTCCGTAGAACAATTACAAAAAAATACAACCGACTTCCAAGAAAAAAAAAACACTACCAAGTATAAAATAACTTTTATTTCGGAAGTCGGTGTTAAAAAATACGAAGAAATAACCGAAAACACCGATTTCCGAAATGAAAGTTATTTTATACTTGGTATAAACCACTTTTTTATTTTTCTCTTTTTTTTGGTACCTCACACCTAACAACACCATGTAAAGTTACAGGAACGCAAAATACGCAATTTCGTTTACTTGGATGACATATTTTTCCAGTTATTTTGATTATAAACCATAAATTGCATTATCGCGGGTTCTATATATGCGGGTAGTATTTTGGTTTAAATAGGTCCACTAAAGAGTATTTTTAACGTCCAAAAAATAGTATGTGTACAGATAAAGACAAATTTTGATCACATCTAAACCGCCTCGCCTCGTTATCTCTACTGAGGAATATTGACACTAATGAACTCAGGCTAGACGTGGTTCCAGTTTAACTCTTTCTGTCACATTTTACATGGTTAAGAAAACCATCAAAGCTTTTTCACGGTGTTAATAGTTATGGTTAGGAGACTGTAAAAATATACCTTAAATCTTTTCAAGAAAATGGCAACGGTGAATGGAGACGATGGCCACCGTGGTTGTAAAGAACTTAATTGCAGTCAAGTAAGATGCCTATTAACTGGATTATTTCGATTATTTGTAAAAATATTTCTAAATAGGTAGGTAGTTAGTTATAGTAAAAACATTGAAAAAAAAAAAACTCTTTTTTTTTCCTTAGCCTATTGTGTCCCACTGCTGGGCAAAGAAAAACTATAAAAAGCACATACGTACTAATGTTCTTAAATTACTTATACAGATATCTGGGTCATCATCTGCCTAGCCTTTTCCCGACTATACTGGGGTCGGCTTCCAGTCAAACCGGAATCAGCTGAATACAAGTATTTTACGTGGAGCGGCTGCCTACCAGACCTCCACAACCCATTAACTGGGTAACACGGTACTCCTTGGCAAGACTGGTGTCAGATTATCTGGCTTCTGACTATCCGTAACGACTGCTAAAGATCTACAAATGACAGCCGGGACCAACAGCTTAACGTGCTTTCCGAGGCACGGAGGAGTCTCGGTATGTTAAGATGGTCACCCATCCACAGAACAACCTCGGCAAGCGTTGCTTAATCTTGAAGATCGACCCGTGCGGCTGTTATTATTTAGTCACAAGGTATAGATAATTTAAAGAACATTGATAACATTTGAGTCATTCAATGTGAGAAGAACCATAGTATAAAACAACGACAGTGTAGCAGGACCGCTAAAGTTCAAACGTTTTTTTTTTTTTTTTTTTTTTTTTAATATGGGTTTGCTCTTGACTCTAGTCTAGGTCATCTATTGTGTGTACAAGTTTCTTAATAATGCCCCAAGGACACGACTGACCTTTAAAGTGGGCTCTCGTTAACATGAAATTGGACTTACTATTTATTAATTTAGTATAGGCATTTGTTTTGCCTGAAGCTGTGATCCTTTCTGTTTTAGATTTCCGAATGTTCGATTAAAAACAACGGAACCCATAAAGGGTCACTCCTGCGTCTATCAGTGTTGGAAAACAAATCGGAAAAATTATTCTTTCTGTGCCCTGTGATATTTCAAATGGAAGAGCTTATTGTAAGGGTCTCAATTTCTACAAGACTCTTCCCCGAAATTACTGAGCCTAAAATTAAAAAAAAAACATAAAGTTTACAAGAAAATCTATAAGAAGTAAAGATTCGTTCGGCTCGGAACCGTTTGTGCGAGAGTCTGACTCGCACTTGGCCAATTTTTATGTTAAGATTTTTTTTTTTTTAACAGTTTATGTTTATTAAAAAGGCACATAATTTAATAAAAAGGTAAGAAATAGAAACAGAAAAATAGGTGCAAAGGTGATGCTTATTCCTATAGAAATCTCTTCCAGTATACCTGCGAAAGGAGAGTCTCTAACTTGTAGGATATAAGCTTATAACTCATTTAGTAAAAACATATTAACATTATTTTAAATAAATACTTAACCAACTTGCATTCGAAACAACAATTAAAACTCCTAACTAAATTAACCCTAAAATATGGCGTCAAAACATTCATTCGCAGCTATCTAAGGAAGGTACCCAAAAGACTGGCGGCATTGCCACGTTGTATGACAATGCTTGTTCTTTGACCAAGGTAAAAGCCAGCCCTTGGGACACGCGAAGTGTCAACTAAGCGTCTTGAGAAATCTTTAAATAAGTTATGTGCACTCGGACCCCACGACCCGTGAGTTTCAACCCCAAACGGCTCGAAAAATATAACTACCAACAAGGTTATTAACAAATTAACACAAAAAACTAAAATTAACAAAAACACTAAACGTATAACAAACTAAAAAGTAGCATCAAAAATTTGTCTTTAACGCTGTACTCTGGTAAAGTGCCCAAGAGACTGGCGGCATTGCCACGCAAGGAGAGTCGAATAAAAAGAGATGTAGACATCGTGTTTAAAAGTTATAAGTTGGTTAAGTTAAAACAATACATTTTAAATATACAATACATGAATATAATACTAATATACTTTTTAGTTCTGTATGGTGTCGGACGTACAAGAATAGCGCCATATCCCATCACTGCCCGTGGGTGTCGTAAGAGGCGACTAAGGGTCTAACCAGAGAATGGGCAGCAGCATTCTCTGTGCATTGCAACAGCTACACTGCGATCGCAAACCTACCTGCCAAGCATGGCGATTATAGCAACTAGCAACCCCTTTAGGGGAGGCCTATGTCCAGCAGTGGATGTCTTTCGGCTGATATGATGATGATAACACTTTTTAGTACTTATTGACTGCAACAATGTTGACTCTGATTAATCTAACTGCTCTGTCTGTAAAAAGTCGTTAAGACAGGATCGTTTTCTTAAGAATTTTCAATTGAAAACAAAAATGCAGTTACCAACTTTAACTGCAAACGATGCCAAGGAAAACAACTCAAGTTTGTGCAAGTTTAGAGATCTTAATCGGTGAGAATTCATGGCTAGCAATAAACGTATTTTATTTGAACACGGCAGTTAAGTTGGCGGCGTTATTACACCGGTCGCAATCAACTGTTAGACAAATAGTCGGGCGATCGTAATTTTCGGAATACACCCTTAATGATGTCTTGGTGTCACTTTGATGAGGAGTAAAGAACTGACTGTTTTTTTTATTGCAGTTCTGGAGAGATTCGAAAACATTATTTCGTCCTTTTTGAAGTGAAAACTTCTGTAGCGGCATTGTACACTTTTTGGGATGGGTAGAAAATGTTAAACTCGCGTCAGGACACGTGACCGAGGGAAGACGGAGGGAAAGTTCTGAAATGATAAATTTTTAATTTAATATAAATTGTCATGTTTGTGTACGATAGCGCAGTAAATGAATATTTTATTTTACCATATAAATTATAGTACTTTTATACTGATAATTAAAGCAATTCGTGCGAAATTATTCCCTAACCATTCCAAAATATCAAAAATGCACAACGTTAATGTTCAAGTTTTCACTTCTGCCGGCACTCCCGGATGCAACCCGTTGTTTTTTTTTTCTCTTCTAAGATTGTTTGTGGTCTTATAAGTCTCGATGTTTGGCTTCAAGTTTATTTGCATGATGATTGTCTTATGCATGAAATTAAGGCTTTTAANGCAACCCGTTGTTTTTTTTTTCTCTTCTAAGATTGTTTGTGGTCTTATAAGTCTCGATGTTTGGCTTCAAGTTTATTTGCATGATGATTGTCTTATGCATGAAATTAAGGCTTTTAAGTTACCGTAAAGGAAACGACTGTTTAATTTTTTTGACTCCAATGATATCACAATCTCATCTGACGGAGTGCGATAATGTGGTCATCGATGGAGCACGTTTGCCTAGTATTAACCTAAATTAACTCTTGACTTGAAGATCCCCAGGTTGTAGCAATCAGGAAACACAAACTGCGCGAGGGAATTCCATGGAATTCTTAGCGAGTTAATGACAATAATTATATTTATACTTTGTCAGCCTAGAACCTATTGTTTAGAACTTAGCAGTCAAAGACTCGAAGCATTTCAATTAGACCATTAAAAGGCACTTTTGAACTGTCAAGGTTGGTCGTTCAAAAAGATGAAACTACATATTTACACGTTCCAAAGCGTAGATCTCTAAGGAGAAGAACGTGCAAGAAACTCCACGGACACTCTTTTAAAAATAAGTTTTTTTTAAAAGTTATGGTAATGTTGAAATTATACATATATGTGAGAACGATGTCAAAGACGTGCAGGATAAAAGCGTCCGGAGTGTTCTACAGTTAAAGTATACCGTGTTAGCCTAGAAATGACCAGTCCCAGCTGACGGTGCCTGTTCACGAACATGACGCATGCGCTAGCACCATTGGGCTCAACCATTTTGAAGGGAGCCAAATAATAATAATAATAATAATAAACGTTTATTTCGACCAACATGGATCATAGCACACACATTACACATAATAATTACACATAACAAAATAATAACAAAAACACACATATATATAAAAACACGTAAAAATCCAAATATACATATTACTGGTTTCGATTGCTCAGTAAGTGAACCATACAGCAATGGTCAAATGATCTAACGCTCATTTATCATCGATCCAGTTCAATTATATTACCGTCGAGTTCAATCATTCTGCCTAGCCTTTTCTCATCTATTATGGTCGGTTTCCAGTCGAACCAATAAAGCTGAAAACCAGTATATAACCCAACAATAAACCGAACGCAATAGCACACAAAACACAAAAGACTTCGCAAAGATATTGTTTATTAATTCCTCTACCCATAAAGTCAACAAGGATATTATCTAATTACTTAACACGTAGTAATCCTAATTACAAAGACTTCAACACCGCTCACGGGCTCTCGGCACGTTCTCACGATTAGATAAACATCGAATGGCGTGATGAAGCAGGAATTAAGATACAAGTACTTCGACTTCCTCGATCAAGCACAGGGCCGAACTTCTGACAGAGAGAAATACTTCAAACGTACAAGGGTGAAAGGTATTGACTTAGGAATAACCCACTATGTCCAATCAGCCACAGTGCTGAGCAAGTTTAGCTGTTGGTCCCGGCTGACATTTTTAACAGTCGTTGACGACTGTCAAGAAGAGGGAGTGCACCTGTGTTTGCGCACACACTTGTGAACTATAATATGTCCCGCGCCGATGGCTAGTCTCGGTCTTGTCAGTCGGGCCAAGCCGTGTCAAGCCTCCTGACCGATTTCGGCCATGGCGGCCACTCTCAACCGAGACTAGCCATCGGCGCAGGAAATATTATAGTGCACAAGTGTGTGCTCAAACATAGGTGCACTCCCTCTTCCATCACTCTCATATTCCGATGGGACAGCAACCCGACACGACCGGAG
>NDFZ01004582.1:0-48110 GCA_002192655.3 Mamestra configurata
CAGTTGAAATAGTTTCCTCTTAATAATAAAACTGTGACCGCTAAGGCAACGAGTCTTATAATAGGTACAAATATTTGTTCCGTGCGAGAATTGAACCCACGACACGCAGCGCAGCAACCATATATATAATAAACATTTTATATTTCTATGGCAGCAACCAATCGCTCAACCACTGCGCCAATCGTGTCGTCAATATTTTAACCATTTATACTAAAAAACACATCGTACCTACATATTTACAAAAACGTTAATTGGTAATGTCAATTTTTTGGCCATGGCTCGAGAGTCATTTCAGTGTTTTTCGATATTCCTCATAGATTCGTATTAGGTCATCCGCGCACACTTTAAAAATTCAACCTGTAGTCCCGGCAGAGGTTTATATGGGCGTGTATTGTATGCATGTCCTATCTACTTCTCGCCAGTTATGTTTTAAGAACCACAATATAGCGGAAGAGCGTGATTCTTATAATTATTATCTACATCATTTAGAGAGTTACAATTTTGAATTAAATAAGCAGGTACTTCTTGTTAGTTTACACAAGGAAATAACTCATTGCCCGTTGAAAATCACTCGTACGGGACGGAATTGGGTTCGTGCCAAAGCTCAGATTTACGGAAACTGTAGGCCGCCAAATATTAATACTTACGCGCATCATTTTCATTTCCCGTAGCCTCCCCGTAGCACCGTTTTATCGCTGAAAATTCCTTGTTTCCTTCAAAAATAAAGTAGTTTTGACGTGTCAACGTCTTATAAATCGATGAACGCCGGCTGCACGCACGAAAAAGGATGACTCATTGTAACGTTACGCTCATTGTGACGTTACGATCATTTCATGTTTTGTTGATGACGTTGTCACGTTAAACTATCGTCCGTTAACTGACTTTACAGACAACCAATTTTTTTTTGGTATGTATTCTACATGTAAAATTGACTTTGTCTTTGTTCACCTATTTCCTTAAACTATAAATAAACATCGTTTCCTCAACGCCGAGTTCATGTTTAATTTATTGACCCAAGTCTTGAAATTTTAAAGTTTATATATTCGGAAGACGAGGAAAATTTATTCAATTTGCGGCTAATAGTTACATACCTACCTTTTAATAACAAAACAAATGTATTGTCTACTAAAGCTATTAATTATGATAGCTGACAGCTACAAAATAAAAGAGGAGTTTCAAAACAAACAGATTATCTATCGTAATGATTACAAAATCTAAATAATTTTTACCTAATCTACATTGTATCAGGTTACAAAGTACCTTACTAATGTTAATGTCAGGGATTTCAAATAAGAAATATGTATATTATTTTATGTACCTACTTCCTACTCGAAACTACTGATTGTTTTTTTCTTTATATGAAAATCTTTTGTTATAAGGGACCCGGGTGTTTAACCTTTATAGGCTCCCATCAGAGTACCATATGCTTATTAATAAATATATTTGCGTTGCTAATTTGAAGAAAATTTTAAGTAATAGCTTCTTCGAGCGAATATAGTTATTTACTTACAAGCTTTTATTTGTTTGTTTTTGTCAATTTTCTATTTCAAGTGATACATTGTGGAAACTTGTAATTGGTCATATTTTGTTTGAACTTTTACTTACTGTTTTGTTAAACTGTAAGTTTTCGTAAAATAAATAAAATAAAATATCGTGTCAGCTTTGCCATATAAAATTAAATTCGTCGAAACCAACATTGGTAACCAAACCGAGCCTTTTCCGGGCATAGCAAAACAAACACAGTGAACCAACAAGACCACACACCACCTTCCTCTACCCATATTTAGCAGCAGTCAGGAACTAACCAACTTCCTTATCTTCAGGAAAATGTACTTCAACACAGCAAAGGGCCAGTTCCACAGGGCTGGCACCATGATCAAGCCCAGCGAAGCGTTGTGCAGCACCTTCCAGAGGATAGCAGAGAACGGGGGCGATGACCTTTACAACGGGACCTTGGCTGCAGACCTGCTCGATGACCTGGAGAGGGTCGGCAGCATCATCACGGCTGAGGACCTAAGACAGTATCAGTAAGTAACTTTAGAGTTTCGGCTTGTGTTGCGTGAAATATGACATTGTGGCTAGAAAGGAGGTGATTATTGAAATAAGGAATAGAGATTTTTTTTTTAAAACCCCACAGAATATGGAATAAGGGCAAGAACATGATAATGATTATGATGGTGTTTATCGAACCACTCTAACTATCATTGGGATTCCAGTGGTTCTACACCATCTCTTAAATAACTTTTAAAGACTTCTAGGTGCAATGTAGCATGATACTTAGTACATACATTACATAGGTTCACCAGTGGAGGCAAGCTAGGTATCGTTACCTTAAAGGTGAAGTATAGAAAGTAGTGATAAGGGAGAGGTTTATGCCAGCACTTGAATACATGTCATGGGTACAGTACAGCATAGAGGTATTTGGGTAGTAGCAGTACCAAAACTTAGTTCTTATGTAAGGTTTTAATGATTTTAGGAAAAAACAAAGTCGTAGTTCGTAGTGGCCAGAGATCTCTTGCTGCTTTATGTTTGCACTCGTGACATTGTCTTTATTATAAGTAGCATACCTACGTCACATGTGATAACTAAGTTTAATAAAACAATGCATTTGTTCGTATTGTATGGAAATAAATGTACCTATTACGAAATTATCGTCGAAATTAGTTATCCATTGACCTGTATCATTGTACGTATGAACAGCCAGCCATGATACATGATAACAGCCGTGCTGTTTTTGTAAATATCTCATCGTGAAAACTTCCGTGAATTGAGTTGCTTATACGTAGCTTCAGGTGAAGTGACAGTTCACTTCAGGCTCCTTTAGCTTTCATGATGACATTTTAACAGAATAGCCTGGCTACGCTTCTACCACAGAATAGTGAGTTAGTCAATAAAATAATTAAAACAGTCTCATTGGGTTCCTTCATCGCCATCTTAGCTGAGAGTTGTCCACTATGCAGAATATAAACATATCCCCAAATGTCACTAACGATCGATCTTGCACTGCCCGAATCCGTTTATTCCACGCCCAATGCGTTATCCATCTTAACAAATAAAGCCGACCTACGACAAAAGTATTCTGGTATTAGCAAAAATCATATTTCATGGAAAGAATCCACGTCAACAACTTATGAATTTCCACCATTGGCATTTCAAATTATGTAACTTTAATATAATCAGTTTCCATTTTCTATGGTCACCTTGCCGAATGGCACGCCTCAAGGTGACTTCTAGGTACAAAATGCTAACGTACAGTTACTATCTACAGTACCTACTACACATAGTAATATATACCTACTTACTCGGTAAATGCTTGCATTTAAAACGTTATAAAAAATGTTCCAATACATACTAGAAAAGTCTAGAACAACTATGGACGTAAGTCATTGGCAATCTTAAAACATGCCAAGTCAAGTAAACTGTTCCAATAATAAAATGGTTTCTTAGGTAATTTAACTAAATTCGCCCCTCAATTTAAACAAATTAGGTGCCTAATTAGTTATTCTAGCTTTTTTACATTCAGGACCGATGTTTTCGACGGATGTATTTAAACTATGACTAATGAAAAAGGACAAATATTAAAAATAACAACGCACACCTAATAAAAAAACTTCATTGAAGTACTTAAGAAGGTACATTAGTTACGGAAATGGAAAGTTAAATAGCAGTTCTATCAATAACATTAAACAAGTACGCAGTAAGAAATTCCATCGACATAGACTCTAACACAATACAATACATATTTAAATTCCTCAAGCATCACATAATTTACTGATAAGTACCTACGTGATTGATCGTGTTTTGTTATGTCAATAATCGAAGGGGCTCGCTCCATTTCAAATCCATACTCGTAGAATAGATAGAATCAATCTTAATGCTGCTCGTTTGTCTACAAGCTACTGCTGAGCGAGCCGAGGACCTCAACCTCGGTTCGATGCTCGAACAAAGTGTTGTTGGATTTATCCCCTATTTTTGTTTTTTAAGGATGGGAAATCATCAAATGACTTCTTCCGTTCTGGGTGGAGAGGAACGGCGTATCAGACTCTTACTGACTAAAACCCATCCGTGTACCTTCTAAAGGCCTTTGCGTTCCATGGCCGCGGTGACTCTTTCGAACAAATTCCGCAACCCTGGCAGGCTCTGGCCCTAGCGGACCCCGTCTTCTATGCTGACATCTCTTTGAGGCGCGCGTGGAACACAACGCGCCATCGACCCAGGCCTGGTGGTGATCGGACAGCGAGCCATCCAACGCTCGCCGGCCGCAGGCCCGCGTCTTTGTGGATTTTTCGCCTAGAGTATGGATTTGTGCACGGTTAATGGCAATAGGCGCGTCCCTGTTACAAGGGTGGGACTTATGGCTTAACTAAGATTTTTAGCGAAATGCCGGTGCACGGTGTACTTTTATGTAAACCTCTGCCTAACCTTGTAACATAGCATCACGTATATGACCCCCTTATGGGCGTGATGCTATGTTACAAATTGATGCTGGTATTCCACTACATCAGGTTAAAATGGAAGCCAACCCCAATAGATATCTGTAATAGGGTAGTTGCGAAAAAACTAGGCGGATCGGTTAGATCACATACTTAAGTATTAGTACCTCCGTACCTAAAGGTAACTATACTCTATCCGTTTAGGTAGTTAACTAAAGGTAAACAATCTTGATGTAACTTTTTACTTAAAAACTCAGTTTAAAAATAAAATGCAAGTAAAAACCAAAGTAAATACAACAGTAACGAATACTAAATCAATTGAACCATAAGTTTGAAAAGTAGTTTATTTGTTTAATATGAATTTGTGTAAAAAGACACATCAAGATTGTTTACCTTTAGTTAACTACCTAAACGGATAGAGTATAAGTGCTTTTGCACTCATGAAAATACCGATGATTTCGCCGAACGTACACAAGAACAAAACATTTAGTGACCGAGATGAACTTAGACAATGGTCTGTGAGTGACATTGACTCTGCTATTTACATAATAATTTGGTCTAGTAGTTATATTATACGAGTTCACATAAGTATGGCGCTGTTCGTATATCGACAGTGGTGCTATTCTGAAACAATCTCACGGTGAAACCTTACGTGAAGTGGACATGAAGGGAGCTGTCAATACATCTAATCAAGGTGCAATGACAGTTCAATTCAAGCTCACTCCACCTTTGTATTTTTCACGGTGAGAAATTTTCAGAATTTACCGGTAGGATATCATCATTCTGGCCATTTCTGACTGACAGACGTTCACTGCTGGACTTTGGTCCCCCTAAGCGTTATCATTATCTCTGAAGCTTCTTCTTGTTCGTTTTGCTTTTGCCGTTGTCACGATGAAGAATGTCCAGTCGCTGGTCTAGTTTTAACTCGCCTCGCAATCTCTCAAAAGTCAAAAGTCAAAACGTTTATTTCAATTAGGCCATTAAACGGCACTTTTGAACGTCTCTTCATCTGATTATATTTTCATTCTGTTGCATTCAATAACAGGGTTTCCCACCGCGAATTTCAATCGACTTCACTTAAGCTAACTGAGACTTATCAGATTTTAATTTCGTTGTGAAGCGTAGACTCATTGCTCACATAACAATCTTGACGATCAATGGATATCTGTTTTAAAAGAGGTCTTTGCCCTGCAAGAATATGAATGACACTTCAAATTATAGGTACCTAATCGAACGAACAAAGAAACATTATCTATCACTGATAAGTTCCCAACAACCACGACTTACCTAACTGTGAATCGCTTCTCGAATCAGTTGCAAGTAAATACTATCATCATCATCATCCCGACTTCGCCCACTGCTGAGCATAGGCCTCTCTTGTCTTGCGCCAATCCCCACGTTCCTGTGCCAGCCTCATCCAGGTTCTACCCGCAATGGCAACAATGTCGTCCGCCCATCTCGCCGCCAGCCGACCAAACTAGTTCTTCTAGTCCTCGGGCGCCACTCGGTCACTGCCTTACTCCACCTATCATCACCGCGCCTTGCCAGGTGTCTTGCCCAGCCCCATTTTAGTTCCGCAATTCGTTTTCCAATGTCGAAAACCTTCGTACGTCTTACCTAGATACATATTATTTAGCGATAAGGCCGCCATTGTGTCACCCTATGTACCTAATGTTTTCCTCATCTATATTTTCTGTAACTTATATGTTGTACGTAGTGTCAGGGGGTCGCCGTTGTCGAAATCGTCAATATATATATATGTTGTACATAATAAAGAGTATTCTATTTTATTCTATATCATATGTTACTAGCTATTTTCCTATACGAACCTTACATTTTCCAGGACACACTGCAATGGCATTCAGCGATAGTGTGGTTTCATATCAGTAAAAGATTCATTTAAATCGGATCAGTCCCTGCTTACTTTGAGAGATTAGATGTGTTTTACAAACATAAACTTTACCGCTTTATCCCTATTTTTTTTTTTTTTCAACAACCTCTTTTAAAACAATCTCAGTATTGCGAAAACGCAGTTTCCCTAAGAGAGCAGAAGGTCAACATTTTGCAATAAACACCATTGTAAGAACTGGGGCTTCCTAAGCTCGCGTCTGGTTCCACGTGAAGAATAAAGAGACTTGTAGATAGTACTATTCTGTAAAAAAACTCACCCCTAAACTTTACGTGAAGTGAGCTGACAATCTAGTGAAGTTAAGTAAGGTAAGTTTTCACAGTGATGTTAGATGTTTATAAAATAAGCCAGCTGAATATTCCTAGATATGATTTTGGTACAATATGTTTTTTATTCAACTTTTTAGATTAACAACTGATTGTGGTACCTAATCGGTTGTCGGGCATGTGATGTTGAAACGTGAAAAAAACATCAGGAAAGTTTTGAGTATGAATTTGGATGGCTTTATTAATTGGAGAAAACCAATGAAACGATAAATGAAAAATTATAGGTATTAGTAGTATTAGTCGTTTTCAGTTAAAAACTTTTTTATTCATTCAACAGGGTTTTTTCTTTCATAAAATACACACAAACATGCAATAAATAATATCTATCAACTTATCTACTTAGATATCAATAAGTAACTTGGGTTTTTTGAAAGTCGGTGAATTAATAAATTTGGCCGAAAAAGACTCCTAATATGACCTGAATATATTGCAAGAGTAAATTATTTGAGTCCACTTTGAAGACCAATGACCAAATTGTATTTAATGCTGGCACTTCACTTGGCATATTTAGCCAAATATTTACTTGTTCAATATAAAATATAGTCTGTTTTCGAAATAAAGTTGATTTGGAATTGAGTGACGCGAATATTTTGCCAAATACGTCAAGTGAAGTGCCAGCTTAAAACCTAGGAGCGTAAAGCATAATTATTCGTGTATTGTAGGTAGGTACCTTCCAGAACCAAGCAAATATTCATGTACAAATATTATTATGTTCGAGGTACCAAATGACTCACCTCTACTTGTTTTTAAACAATCCCCATGTTGCATCATTGTTGACATTTGAACAGCTGGTATGAACCTAGTTCAGTCATACATGACTTCGAGAAGTTTGGGAAAATACTTTTGTCAAGTATGTCTTGCTAGAAAATATCAACGTTTATTCACCCCGAAAACAGCAAAAATATGAATCTGCTTGGTACTGACTAACATGCAGCATATCATCCGCCTAGCCTTTTCCCAACTATATCGGGGTCGGCTTCCAGTCAAACCGGATTTACGTGGAGCGGCTATATGCTGCATTACTGCCAATCCCATGCATTAGGGAACGTACTCATACTACGTGACCCGTTCAAGGGGGGGCTTAGGTTTTAATCACGTAGTAAATTTCCTCTAGGGAAATCTCACACTTTTTTGAGCTACATTCAAATGTGGCACGCAGCGTTTAGCGCTTTTCTTAAGTTCCTGTTGAAGAAGAAAATAGATATGCAAGCACTTTTGGCGTCACGCGGCAAGCGTCGTAGGTATTAATAAAGACAAATATGAGCAAAATTTTTATTTTTTTAGTTATCTGTTTGCTAAAGAATATTTAAAATCATGTTTATGAATGACTACGTGAAGACTAGAGGTGGAGGGGCGGGGTTTAGCATATACCACGGGTGGTCACCAAAGGAAGGGAGGGGGGGTAAGAAATTGGAAAAAATGGGTCACGTAGTATGGGTACGTTCCCTTTTGATCTATTCGTATTGCATTATTCTTGCAAAGCAGTTTTTTTTCAATTTGACTGACTAAAGAAATCAGCTCAGTTATGGTCATATCAAGTTGCTAAGTGCGTTATCATTCTTAGACTACTTTCTTATCTAAATAATGTCTCAACTATTTGGAGTTCACCCAATAACGAGTAGGTACCTACAAATAAATAAAGAAAATCCCAACTACTTCTTTAAAAACATTGAAATTATTGATTTTTCAATCATTTTCCTAATTTACCATGAATGTGACTAATAACTGAAATTCGTTTCGAATTCCTGAGTCGATAACATGAAAAGTTACTCAGAGAAACTTATTAATAAAACGGCCACCTTTTAAAAATATTTTCACCATAAATGTGTGTTATGTATCGTCATTAAATATTTTCAACAATACATTATTGCACCTGATTAAATGATGTGACTCATTGAATTATATGGAAAAATATGAGTTATTTACGAGGTGTTATCGTGGAAAAACTAGTACATTTTTGTTGTAACTTGTACCCTTTTGTTTTTTGTAAATAAATTTGGACCTACAAATGCTGTAAAGCGTCTCTGTGTGGTGTTATTCTGTAAAGCGGGCTGTCAACAAAGCCAATAAAGATGGAACAACAGTTCAATTTAGACTCCAGCTATGTTTTCACGAAGAAATGGTCCAATCCAGAAAGATAAATGTTTTATAATATCTATGTTGGTGTTCACTAGGTTTTCTGGATTTTGAGGAAACTTAGAAAATCAATCGAAGATGAACATAATTGTTTAAATCAGTGTCTGCATTATGACTAGTCTCATTATTTTCTAAACAAGCAATTATGCATACACCTACTCATATATTTCTCCATGTAAACACAAAGTAAAATATCTACACCGGAAAATTGCAGACTCCGTAAGATTGTAATAAGTCTTTATAATATTGCAATTTATCGATATAATATGAAACAAACGTTTTGCATACAATAAATCCCATACAAATTCAATAGTTGTCAATATATCTGCGTCTTATTAAGAAAAAATAGTTTACATTTTCAAGCGATATTTTACAATCTTACGGCGTTTGCTATTTTCCGGTGACATATACACTGGGACCAGGAACCTATTAGACAGATCATTAGTTAGGTTAGCCGTAGTTGTCGGCATTGCGAAATATGATCAAGAATAGATGCAAGCCCGAAATAATCTGTTGGCTGCCGGCTAGAAGCGCGGGAATGCAATTTAGATTATGACATATGCAATGTGTTACTATATGAAAACGAGTTTTTTAATGGTTCTATAGCATTGTTTCATAGGGACAAAAAACAAGATGCAACTGACGATGAAAAAAAGAAAGTGAATATTAGTTACCGCACTGCTGCATAAAATATAGTTGTGAACCTTGAAATTAATTAGGTATTTCCTGTGTGTCCGGGAGAAAGCGTCTTTAAAAATAATCATACTCAAAGCGTCCAAACTTCAATTCCTAAGAAATTAAGTCACTAAGCGTTCTATAGACTTTTCTTCCACATCCCTCAAACCATATGAGAGAAGAGCAGAAGCAATCATAGATTTAAAATAATCTATGATAAGTATGATAGGCAGCCTAGTTGAGACTCTCCACTTTTCTTTAAAAAATCAGTCAAAATCAGTCATAAAACCCTTGTACCCTTCTCTTTCCAGGGCAAAAATCACAGACCCCATCGCGGTCCCCTTGCGCAACGGGGACACGTTTTACTCAGTACCCCCACCCAGCAGTGGGGCTATCCTGGTGAACATCCTGAACATCCTAAGCGGCTACAACTTCAATGCCTCCAGCATCAACACCACTGAAGACAAGATTCTCACGTATCACAGGATCATTGAAGCCTTCAAGTATGCTTACGCTACCAGGACGAAACTGGGAGATTTGGATTTCTTGGATTTGAGTGAGGTAAGATTTGGCTGATCAGAATCATATTTTCAAAAAAAAACAAACTACTACCCATAGAAATTTAATCAAAATCGGTTATTTTGATTAAATTTCTATGGGACCAATCGGAACGTATATCCTTTCATATGAAAAAAGTTTTTTCAAATCGGTTCATATGTGACGGAGTTATGAGGTAACAAACATAAAAAAACAGCCGAATTGAGAACCCCCTCCTTCGATCCTTCAAAAAATAGAGGAATTTCCAAATAGATTCTACTGATTGGCGAGACGATCTTCTGTTTAATAATGCCAGACATTGCAAGGACTTGCATGCCGGAAACTATCCTCAAAACATAACTGTAGAAAAAATGTAAATCTGCTCATTTTTATTCAAATTCAGCATTTTGCAATGTTGGATCAAACTGGAGTTCAAAAGGGCTTAGGTTAAGGCTTCTTACTTGTATTTAAATATCTTTTTTAGTTGACACATTGCCTTTACGAATGACACTCAATTTAAATTGGGTGTTCCAATCAGGGACTTCTTAATAGATCTCCATCCGGAGTCCGATGTTGTACCCTGACATACCTTATAAGCAGAGATCGGAATAGGTAGACTATTTTTACCTAATGTTCGTGGAAATAAGTAACATAAGTGTTGATAATACCTCCTGTAAAATCCCACAATCAAAAACATGATGATCGTATCCCGGGATTTAAGAAATTGCAAATTACTTAATGCGCTTTGAATACATTTGAACAAAATTATTATATTGAAGAATCTTATTATGTTTTTTGAGGTCCGTACGTACTAAAAGTCTAAAACTGTTAAAAAATAGCTTTGTTTTCGAACAACTCTTTCTTCTTTTCATTCTTCAAATCAATAATTTGTAACTATACCTGCTTAAAGTCCAGTTAATTTTTTTATAATCCCGGGTTTTATTTGTCTAGATTCCATTTATGATTCCGGGATTTTACAGGAGGTATTATCAACTCTATGTTACTTACTTCCACGAACATTAGGTAAATATAGTTAGGGACTTTTTGTCAGAGATCGGAATAAGAGAAAAAAAAAGATGTTGCACCCAGGAAGACCTTACATCGAAATGTTAGAGAATACCAATCAGGGTGAAGAGGCAACGAAAATCTAATTTATATTATCCCAACTCAAAATATAATTGAGATTCTGTTTTGTAAAATTAATTGCGTCGCAAAAGCGAGCTAATATTTAATTTATAATTTTCCTAATTAAGTAGGTATAATAACAAACGAGGAAGTTATTCGCGAAACTGCTTGATTACGAAATAGGTAGAATTGTCATTTGATAATAATATAAATTGATATGTCGGTATTACTACATAAATAACTTTGACCTTTTGGCTCGACGTTATCTTGCAATGGCTTCGTAGGTAGGTACGTCTGTTCATCTACAGAAAGGACCACTAAGGTAGATACTTAATCCGGCATAGAATTTTAATTAATTAATCATTTGAATGTCTATCGAATCTAAATTTACAAAAAAAAAATAGAAAAGAACCACAAAACGGAACCAATGTGAATTTTTTCGCAAGCAAACATTGACACAATTAATTGAGCCAATTTTTTTTTTCTGCCGTATCTACATAGGTAGTTTTGGCAATGCCCTGAATTTTTTAACCGAAATTAGGCAGTTACCTTTTATTATCGAAATCTATTGCCAAAAACATAAGGAGCTCCTTCAATTTAATTCAAACTAAGTACGAATGTTTGTCAATTTCCTTAACAGTTAATTTTGTCTCCTTCAGCTGATCCGCAACGTGACGACTCCAGAGTACGGCACGGAAGTCCGGCTCCGTATCAACGACACGGCCACCAGCAACAACACCGCAACCTACGGCGCAGAGACCTACAACCAGCCCGACGCCGGGACAGCACACATCTCCATCATCGCAGCCAATGGCGACGCCGTTTCCGTAACCAGTTCCATCAACTATTAGTAAGTTTTGTATTTTTGCAACTAAAGATGAGGGATTGAGGGTAGAACGTAAGCAATACCTATGTAACATTCTATAGCTAAAACACCTTTTTTTGCCTCGGAGAAAACATTGATTTAGATCTGACATCGATTCCACTTGTCTTAAGAACCGCCGAATGAATCGCTAAGTGATCTACATAAGTAATAACGGCGTTCGGCGTCGGCGACCTCTCGCGTCCGGACCTGGTCATCATCAATCCATGATCCGGAGCGGGAGGATGCCGATGTGGATGATTCTCGCTCCGGACCATGGATTGATCCAGGTCTCATGCGGGAAGCAGTCAACTCCCGCGAAGCAGTAATGCAAGCGAAGGAGGACGAGGTACGCGTGAGGGAGAGACAAACCTCACGCCCCAGCCGTCGAAGCAGAAGACGCCCCGAAGTCGAGAGTCGCAGGGAGATTCCCGACACCGTCACGTAGGCGAGGGCCTACGTTCGACGAGCGATGGGTGGCTCGCCGTCCGATCAGGACCAGGCCCGAGTCGACAGCGCGTTGGGTTCCACGCGCGCCTAAAAGAGATATCAGCATAACTGATGGGGTTGCGGAATTGTTCGAAAGATTTACCGCGGCCGTGGAACCCAAAGGGCATTTGGAGGAACACGGGTGGGTTTAGTCATTAAGAGTCTGACACTTCGTTCTGCTCCGCCCAGAGCAGAAGGATCAGACATTTCTTGATCCAGAAAAAATAAATCCAAGTCTCTTTTAGCAATTTTCAAAAGGAATTTTAAAATTTCATTATCATCAGCCGAATAACGTCCACTGCGGGTTGGCGATCGCAGTGTAGCTGTTGCAATGCACAGATAGTGCTGCTGCCCATTTTACAATTAACATGGAATCTATTCAGAAGAAAACCCGAGAAAGCAAATCCCTAACATGTAAAATACCCATAAAACCCTTGTGCATAATCAAAAACCTATTTTATTTCAGCTACGGCGCCGGATTCTCGACCCAAAAAACAGGCATTATAATGAACAACGTGATGGATGACTTCTCCTCCCCTGGTATCACGAACTTCTTCGGGCTGGAGCCGTCTCCCGCGAACTTCATCGCGCCTCACAAGAGACCCATGTCTTCTATGAGTCCTAGCATCATCGTGGATAGGAATGGCAATGCGAAGCTGGTGATTGGAGCCTCTGGAGGAACAAAGATTACCACTTCAGTGGCTTTAGTAAGTTCTAAACATTAGGTTACCTAACCTACTAATAGACCAACACAGTAAGCTATTTCTAATGCAAAACACCACATTATTAATACCAAAATATAATAAGTAATTAATGCACTTTATATGGAACTTCAATGGAAGCTTGTATGATCATAAGGTAAGGTTTCTTCATCAACTTGGCGGTTTGAACATAGTCGGAATACCTACTCCTCCCGAAGCCTCAATATTAGGCACTTACAATTTATCTATGTGAGGACCTTGCTTTCAAACATAATTAAAATTGAACATTTTGTTTTCAGGTGACAATACGCAAGCTGTGGTTCGACCAGTCCATAAAGGAAGCTGTAGACGAAGCTCGGATCCATCATCAGATCACCCCGATGCAAGTGCAATATGAATTTGGAGTTACTGATGTAAGAAATGTTACTACTTAATTGTAATATTAATTTTCTTTTGCCGGATGATATTCATTTGGAAGCCACTTGGTAACTGTAGGAGTTTTATCTCGGTAATCTGGTGGCGAAAGACCTTTTTGCTTGCGGCAGCGTACAGGCGTATTTAACCTCTTCATAAAATACGGAGACGTCCTCACGAAACGGGAAATGCTGAAAAAGTGCTAAAAGTTCGTTCCTTCTTTCTGGCTTAAACTAAAGTGCCTTGGAAAGTCTTTGTCTTAAAAGAGGGGCTGGAGGGGGGGAGCAGTAAATCAATGGGCTGCAAGTCTGAAATAAGTAGGTAGTAATCAGTCGCATTTTCTATTCACCAAATTTTTAAAAGTATTGGATCCTGACAAAGTCTTGAGACTATAAGTGTCGCTCATATCGCTGATGATTTGTGTATACGTTTTGGTGTTTGTTTAAAACCTGATTCTCTTCCAGTTTTAACTACAAAACAAGCCCATTTCCTAGACAAAAAGAAACCTGACTACGTAGGTACAGTCAATTATAGCAATTAGCTGACCCACCTGCATAAATGGTTGACATTTTTTAGAAAACGAACCGATTAATTTTGTCATTCTTTTATATTTTTACCATTTGAGCAAAGTAAATAAAATTCAAAAGAATGATAAAATTCTATGGATTCGAATTCTAAAAACTCTCAACCATTTATGCAAAGGTAGGTCAGCTGATTGCTATGTGTGACTGTACAAATTACTTTCATTCAAGATAGATGGCATTGGCTAAAATAATAATGTAAAACCTTTCTTTCCACAGGACATAGTACAAGGTCTTCGAGCGAAAGGACACGGCATGGTACGGTACAGGACTAGAGGCTCAATAATCTGCGCACTCTTTAGGAACAAAACCGCGATCTACGCCAATGCGGACTTTAGGAAGGGAGGTGATGTGGCCGGCATGGACTGATATATCTGTGCCTAACTAAACTATAAGTAGGTATTACTTTGTTTATGTCGTGAATGAAACTTTAATATGAATCTGGTAGAACTAAGGATACTTGACATGAGTTTATGAAGAAATGGGATCGTGTTTCGTGGATTTATGCTGGTTAAACCAGATTATCTTCTTAGAGGGGCATAGTTCGACATCTTAACTTTGCATGATGATTCAAATTAAACCCCTGAAGATAGCCATGGAAAAAACTTCCATTTTTTTAACAATAATAATAGGGTGCGTAATCATGTAAGTGGCATTTATAAAGAAACTGCCGGTCGATTTTGTAACGATGCGAAGTGAAGGCTTGGGTGAAGTAACCACGAGGTGAGCTGTCAATCCATATAATCAAGATTTCACGTAATCATGAAGTGAGCTGTCATTCCATCTTGATTATGGATTGACAGTTCGTCGTCATCACTTCGCCCAAGCCTTCACTTCGACATGTTTACAGAATCGACCGGCTGTTATTGGTTCATTCAAGGAGTCATTCGAAACCTGACCTTAAACATGCCAATCACAGTCCATAGTTTCTTTCTTCCGCTTGATTTCAATGTAGGTACCTTAGATTACGTGTGTGGAACCCACAGCATAGTCTCGAAGTATTAACGTAATTTGGCGATACAATAAAAGTAGGCATTAAGAAACTTATTACAAGAAAAATGTGATAGTAAATAAACGATAATAGGTATAGATAGGATATGAAATATGGCCGTCTTCCTAAAAACATGCTATTGTTTATGATATCAGAACAGATGGCTAAATGAATTAATAAATGCATTTATAAAATAATATTCAATGGAAATACAATCAAAAATGAATGAATTGGCTGATCTACAGCAATACTTTTGGAATAAATGGGCTAGATACTTAATGATTTTGAAATTTAAAACTGATTATTTAACTCTGTAGACCACTTTTTTCATTCAGTTCCAAAAAAATTAACGTGAAGGCAAAACTGAAAGCAATCTTTTTTTTTGTAATGGTTATACCTAATTTTCACTAAGTCATTCACATCATAATCCTTGATATTTTTACTGTTTAATTAAGAATGCCATGATAGATAATTTTAGTAAAATTATTCACAATTTCATTTCCATTTCATTATTATTATGTCAACTTTTTAATTAGGTACTTACACTCTTTTTAAATCTACCCCATTAGTTTTATTTGGGGACTTCTTTAGCACAAACTTTAGATAATTTTCTTTTTTTTTTAAACTTGCTGTGTTTTATCCCTTAAGCAACTGCATTTATTACTACCAATATCTTGGTGTAAACCGTAACAGAATTTCTAAAATTTCATTAAAAATTGTAAAGACATTCCTACGACAAAAAACAGAAGAAATTATTTTAGTTTCATTGGAACATATTTGTAAAAGGCGTATTGGAAAATGTTAGTAGGTAATAATATCTGCAACTGGGAGTGAACTGATTACTTACCTAAACATAAATGGTCACAAACTAGTGTTTGCAAATAAACTTTTAAATGTTACGAAATGGTTTTATTTACCTACCTTTAAAACAAAGTAGCGGCTTAGTCTTACCGGCTGCACTTCTATTCTAGCTCCACAACCCAGCAACTAACCCCTTGGCTAATCTTGATGACAGACTTTCTGGCTTGCCCCTCTTCAAGGTCCAGATTAAGGCATTACCAATGATATTATGGAAAAAAGAGCAAGATATCGCACTAGTGCTAGAAAATTGTTGCAGACAAATTCAGATAGTTGCTGTAATTTGCCATATAGTAGGTATTTATCTGTATCTACGTTCCGTATTATCTATAGCAGTCGTACAGTTTGAACATTTGAAATAACAACGCAACGAAATCTGAACGCCGCTCAGAATGAACGTAGCGCATCTTTCCTTTTTTTAATTGGGCATTACAAATTGTTGGACAGTCTGAGAGAGAATTTATTTGTTTACCTTCAAAAACTGTCCTGAGGAAAATTATGGGCAATAACATAGGTAAATAGTAAAACGATTCAAGAAAATTGTATTTTATTTTGCATTGTAATTGCATTGCGCGTACATTTACATATTATAATAATTAATTATTTACAGCTAAAATAAAATAACAAAATAATAATAACAAAAAATCCTAGCACCTAATTCATACAAGCTTTGTAATAATATCTTTATCTTTGATTGTGAAGACATTCTACAATATTAATTTACACTGCGTACCTATGCGTGAGGTGTTACCGTGGCTGCATACTGGACCAAAGTTATGTAGGTACTTAATACATTTATTAAACAACTGCATTTGCTATGGACTCGCTAAGAAGGGTAATTTACACTTGAGACGTTTTTTATTTAAATGTTTTAATGCTACACAACAGGGATATCTATCTAGCTAGATACAGCTTAATTTATACTATGAGAATGAATAATGTTCATCATGATAGAAAAGTTTGGCATATTTAACATTATATTATTACTTTCTACCAGAATTACTTGCAAAACACTGCTAAGAAAAAGATACTAAATAAAAAAAATATTACTTTATACGGAATTATGCAATAATAATCATTGCATTAGACAATACTTACATCTATACATATCTGATTACCAATCATATTTGAAAATAGAATCCATAATTCATTAACACTATTTTTGGCCAAGGTATTACTTTGCAGCCTACAGTTCACCTAGCAAGGTGGCGAGGCGGCGTTTCCGCATTTGTGAGCAACGGACCCAGTAGTCGAAGTACGACTTAACAGGTTTTTTCTCGTGACGCTATAATGGCAACACATCCCTCATGGCTTCGACAGGGGTCACCAACTTCGTGGAACCGATTAGAACGGTGTTGTCGATCCCGCTAGTGATCACGCTCCGGTGCAGGCGTTTGCATTCCTCAGCTGTGATGCCACCGACCACAAAGATGATTATGGTGGAGTTATCTAGCGGATGCTTCGAGTTTCGCGACTTTTTGCTGGTTAAAATGCTGAAAAAAAGTGCAACGAGAAGAATTTTATTACAAAATGTTCAAGATGTCGTTGCGTCCACTCGCCACTAGATGGCGATTCAATAAATAACTAGTCTACTCGCCACTAGATGGCGTTGTCCTAAATTGTGAAGTATCTTTCTTACTTTAGTCCGCTTCTAAGTAGATCCTTGATGCTGTCGTTCCTGTGTTTGAGGTCGGTCATATCAGGCCGCTCCGTGTCGACAAGGTCATCTACCATCTGCTGAAGAACGCCCCGGTACTCGTGACCCACTCCTGTCTCGCAGGGTTTCAATACGGAGTTGTATCTGCAGAAATAAACATAATAACGAACTAATAAGAAAGTTTTACAATAAAACTAACATGTACTCATCAAACTATAGTGTACTGTAAAAAAAATTGCAGTCTATCAATAGGTGCAAAAATAACGCTTGGTTAGGTACACCTTGTCAGCAAAAGTATTATTTTCTTTCATTGCCTAACCGAACATAGCATGAAATATTCATTTAGAGCCAGTATCTCAGTGTTCAAAAAGTTGTTATACACCATATAAAAATAAACTACGAAAGCAGCATTACTCTGACAAAAATATAGCAGCTAAGATTGAAGGACAAACTTAACTTTGTTGTTGAAAAAATGTTCTACCATAAATCAATGTAAGTCACGGTCAATTCTTCAACCGAATATAAGGTCAGAAAAGCAAAAAAATGTTTTATATGATAAAACTACAAATTCCCAATTTTCAACCCATTTTCCAAAGTCAACAGGAAGTACCCTACAGCTTTTGATTCCTTGCGAGCGGCAAAGCACGCGCCATTAACGGCCTTATCTTTAGATTGCGTTGACTTAGAAGTTTGATTTTTTCACTGCTCCAAGGGTAATTTAATTTTTATTTCGAAGCTTAAACATTTATTAGGTAATTGTTTTGCTTAGATTAGAATTTATTGTATTAAGATTTTTTTTTTATAGTAGATTATTAAGATGATCTTGAATTTCTACATTAATATTAATAATAATTTCTTTTTTTAGAGCAGGTTACAGTTTATATTTATCTTCATTTATTGGTAGCAGAGTATTTGATATTAATTTCAGGTTAATTCCTCCACATGTTCTTGAGAAAAAGGGTCTTGACAGACAGACAGACGGACGGACAACAAAGTGGACCCTAAAAAGGAAACAGATGTGAAATTTGAACCTCTCTACGTGTTGTAAAATAGATTTTACATTGAAAGCAAAACACACTCACTTATGCAGTACCCTCCTCATCTGCGCAATATCCTTCAACTTGCTCATCACCCTCTTAGCTGCAGCATCACACTCCTCAGGCGTGACGATCACTCCCGTCTCCACATTCTTCTGGTATAGACTCTTATGGTCTTCGAATATGGCAACACTCAGCGTTTCCGTGAGGCTGTCCTCATGTTGTTTGGAGAACGACACTTCTGTGCCTACTAAGGAGTATACATGGATGAGTAAAGCTAGAAGACTTTCGAGGGGCAGGTTACGATCCTTGCGGGTTTTGATTAGGTGGCTGATCTGTAACAGATAAATTCAGAAATAAAATTCAAGAGAAGATCAACAAAATAGTCGAATGCCCAGATTTTGTATTTGCAATAGTCGATAGTCACTGCCATTGCTGGAATAACAAGGGCGATAGGGGCACAAAAATGTACAAACTCATGGCAATATCTCCTCATAAATATTCCGTGTGCTCATACCAATATTTCGGGAAAATAAAAGCTGTCTAGCAACTGTTTTTTGACACTGAATAGAAAATAAGAGCAGCTATGATGAAGAGAAGACATTATATGAGTTACTAGTTTCACCCATGTGAATCTCGAAAATTATCTTAAAGGATTTACTAGTAATCGTCTATTAATGTACTAAGTTTAGTGGTTTAAACGTAAAAAGGTAACAGAGTCAGAGGTACCTTCGCATTTATAATATTAGTATGGATTAGTTAAATAAGTAAGGAATAAAACGAAACCTAATTTATAATCGCGTACCTATTCATATTACAACGTACCTGATGCAACACACTGGTGGAGTCCCGACTGGCAGCAAGGTTCTGAAGAACCTGCTTCTCCAAGCTCATGAGCAGTTCCTGCTGGGCTCGCTTCGGTGACTTCAATGTTTGTACCACCGCTAAAGCTTGCTGCAGCACGCCCAGGTGTTTGCCGATTACTTCGTAGTTACCTGCAATTATGTATGGTCATTATTGACTTTATTATCACCATTTTGGAACATTTTGTTTTGTACTATTTGCGGACGATGTTTTGAATTTATTACCTATAACTGTATACACTGTCACCGGAAAATTGCAGACTCCGTAAGATTTTAATAAATCTTTGTTAGATTAAAATATCTCGATATATTATGAAAAAATCGTTATGTACACAATATATCCCATCCAAATTCAATGGTTTCCAATATATCCGTCTCTTATCAAGGGCCTTCCACCGCTTAAGAACCGTATAAAGGTAACTTTCTAAAGCATATTCCTCATTAACGGCTGGGTCAAAAGATTGGGAAAAAAAATAATTATATGTTTATTGTAGATTCATGTACAACAATATGAACATTTGTTTTTATTCGTAAGACAAATAGTATTGCCGTAAAAAAATATTTCACAACACAATTTTTTCGCCTATTCCTTCCAAACGGCTTTGAAGTTTAAACATATTTTTACATAGAAAAATTGGCGGTTAAATGTGCTACAACCTGACCCATTTTTATGTAAATCTATAAATTTTTTGCAAACAAAATTTTCAATTTTGAGACTCCCATATTTTAAAAATCTCTGTACGGGCTCAGGCAGGCAGGTGGCACTCGGCGGCTGTCGCTGTCACGCGTTAGCATTCAGACGGGGAGGCTGTGTCGCTCGCTGCTCCCATGAGTGTGTTAGTGCAAATATTTACGAACTTTTTGAACTTCTTGAAGTCCATGAGTGTCCGTGGAGTTTCTTGCACGTTCTTCTCCATAGAGATCTACGCTTTGGAACATGCAAATAGCTTCATGTTTTTGACGGACTGACTTTAACAATTCAAAAGTACCTGATAATGGTTTTATTTGAAATAAATGCTTTGACGGAAGTGTTTTGTTTAATTCATATATTTCCTTCTATCGATTATTATCTTGCGACGAAGTGATAGGTGTATGTACCTATGGCATACTCAAACATTTGAAAAAAAATCGAAGTTATATACACTCAGTAGTACCCTTTTGGTTAACTGGTCAAGTCCAAGTATCTTGACTGGCCTGTTGGTCGAGTGGTTAGTGACCCTGACTGCTAAACCGGCGGTCGTGGGTTCGATTCCCACTCAGGACAAATCTTTGTGTGATGAGCATGATCATTTGTTCTGTGTCTGGGTGTAATTTGTCTATAATATGTATGTATTTAGAAATATATAAGTATGTTTATCAGTTGTCTGGTTGCCATAGCACAGGCTCTGCCTAGTTTGGGATCAGATGACCGTGTGTGAGTTTTCCCAAGATATTATTAGATATTATCTATATTTACCCTTAGAAGCCGTGACGATATTCTCAACGCTTTGCGGCGTGACCTTCAATAGACTGGACGACTTCTGTATGTCGATCTTTGACAGTATTTTTTAGAGGTCGAACATGACCTCCTTGTGCGACTAATCGAAGCATGCGGCTTATATCTATTTACCTTTAGAAGCTGTGACGATTTTCTCAACGCTTTGCGGCGTAACTTTCAATAGACTCTTAGGACTGGGCGACTTCTGTACGTCGATCTTGGACAGTTTGTTGTAAAGGTCGAACATGACCTCCTTGTGGGACTTGTTGATCATGTACTCGTACGTTTGTATACACGCGTCGTCGTTAGCGTGGTACAGGCAGCCTGGACTTAGCTGTACGTCTTCTGGATGGTTTATACTGAAAGTTATGTAAAAAAACTTAAAGGACCAGTCCAGAATTATACAGAAGACAATAGAAATATGGATGAACTCCTGACAAAATCGTATGCCTTTCTAGCCATGTCATTTTGGACTGTTGCAGTGACAAGATGTATGAAAGGAAGGACCCCAAATAAATTGTGATATTTCTTCTAAGTACCCAAATCACAACTTTGTTTTTTTTCAGGATGGGAAATCTTCAAATCACTTCTTCCGCTCTGGGTGGACCGGAAGAGCGTGTCAGACTCTTACTGACTAAAACCCTTCCGTGTGCCTTCTTAAGCCCTTTGCGTTCCAGGGTCGCGGTGACTCTTTCGAACAAATTCGGAAACCCTGGTCTGGCAGACCCAAATTACAACTTGGACCAGTGACCTGGTGAAAGTCGTGGGAATCCGTTCGGCGAGACGCACATGACTGCTAGATGTAGCGATACTTGGGGGAGGTCTATGTCCAGCAGTTGACGTCTTCCGGATGCTTCTTTGATGCATAATGTGTTTTCAAGCTGAAGTATACTAACTTAACATAAAAGGACTAGGTACACTAGCAAACTTGAGCAAGTGAGTAGACCAATCTTACTTACACATTAGCTGCACAAAGCGGCGACATGTCCACAGCAACTTCATTGGAATGTCCCGGAAACCTGGGCAGTGCTGACATGATCTTATCCAGCACTGACTCTGTGGAGTAGCTGGTCACGCCGCACAAGTCCAGGGTGCGGTCCACGATGATTAGTGATGCGGGATGTAGGCAGTTCTGGATGTGGAAAGATAACTTATAGGACTTTTAATAAAAATGGGTGGTCATTCATTTGCTGTATGGTAAATGAATGTCATGGCATGTTTAACGGCAATAGATCTCAGCTCTATAACTGACCTAAAAGAAAGCTATATTTAAGTAATATTATTGTGGACTTTGTTAATATTCTTCAAAGTTATTGTCATCATACTGTTAAGAGACAAGTTATTTAGAGACAATGGCAATGTTCAACAAGCAAGTAAGATACAGTTCTAGACTATGGGTTTCAAGTCAGTTTTACTTTGCTATTACAGCTTGTTTTTTTGCTTTACTTAATTTTAATAACATTAGTGACCAATAATTACACTACTTACCCTCCGTCTTGCAACACTAACAGGTGAATTCTCCAAAATTCCAGCTAATAATGATCCATAAGTACCAATATAGTATATATCCTCCTTCAAGTTCATTGAATCTAGCATATTGTTGAGCCCACTGGCCAGTCTCCGTGCTTGAGACCTTTCTTCATTGGACAAGGTATGGAGGTCAATGGATGGCGTGTCCGGTATTAACTTGTCATGGAACAGCGGGTATGTGTCATGATACGGAGGAGTGACGAAAACCACATTTGTTAAAGCAATGGTGAAGATTGGTATGTGCACAACTTCCACTGCACTTTGCTGGAAGAATAATGGGTACGTGTTTTGTAAATAATCCTATAATATAGAATGGTTATTCATATTAACCTGACAATTTCAGTAATTTGCCCCTTGTTAAAATTCATAGAGGCAGATTAGGGAATACTGTACTTGATGGGATTATTATCATTAAGGATATCATTATTAAGTTGTTATTCAAAAAGTTTGAGTGAAAATAAGTTTTATTTTATCATTATTTCAATAAACAGAAAACAAAATACCGTTTTCCCAATCCATCCAACCAGCATCATCTCAAGCTGCTTAGTTGCCTCAATGGGAGACCGTCCTGAAATCATGACATCACTTACATCCCTCCCGTCATTGACTTCTAAGTAAACCACATCCAGGCTCACGCATGATATGAGAATGACGTGGGTCAAGTCACTGTGACGAATTATCTCAGATATTGTACGTAGCTGCGTGTTGGTTGCTTGAGTTATGAACACTGCCTTTTTCTGGTCTTTCTTGCAAACCTGTAATTGTAACAAGTTATGAAACAATGATGGGTTTCATAGAATTAGGTAAAACAATAGATGTGTTATGTGGTTACATAGTTTGTATCTTCAACTTCTTAAATATGTACTAGGAGTATACAATCTAAACTAGCAAATCAAACAAAAGGATAACCAAATTAACATCGTATATTCACTTCAAATGGAGATAAACTCTTCACAGCGACCGCTCCTCCAGACAGCAGGTTGAACAGCCCACCGTCCCAGTGCATGCACTCCGCACTGGCATCGTCAAGAAATACCACAGCACCGATTATTCTGTTGTACACCTCCGACCACCAAGCCTTGCTAAATTCTTTTACCGAAGCACTCGACATGTTGGAATTTAATAGCCAGGAAATTAATTTATCTTATTTTCATGATTGAAGTCGCCAATATATAGTCAGAAAAGTAAAATTTAATAATTTATTTACACATCACTGATGACATGTTGCGTTGCCAATCGATTTTGCACAATTTTTGACAGTGACATCATGACATGTCAGGAGTAAGATCGTTCAAAAACGTCGAAGGCGGTGTAATGAATTTTTTTTTGTTAATGTTTTCTTTTTTTCTTAGTGAGGACAATTTTCTTTTCCGTGATTACTCAATCTACACTAATTTTTATCTATCTATACTATACTAATATAATAAAGCTGAAGAGTTTTTTTGTTTGTTTGAACGCGCTAATCTCTGGAACTACCACTCGGATTAGGAAAATTATTTTTGTATATGATAGCCACATTCATGAGGAAGGCTATAGGCTATACGGGAACGGGATATGCGCGTACGAAGTCGCGGGCAAATGCTAGTGTATATTATTATAAAGCTGGAGATTTTGTTTGTTTGGTTGAACACGCTAATCTCGGGAACTACTGGTTCGAATTGAAAAATTATCGTAGTGTTGGATAATGGATAGTCCATTGAACGAGGAAGGCTTTATGCTATATAACGCCACGCTACGACCAATAGGAGCGGAGCATTGATGAAAAACGTGACGAAGAGGAAATTACGCGGGTCAGCTATAAGCTAGTACGTATAGACAATACATTAGACTACTCCCAGTTTTCACACTCACGAATACACATTTTGTGCAATTGAAATATGTATAATATTCTAGTAGATACTGTATTTGCAAGGAGGTGGTCACATTTTATCTCTACTTAGAATTGGATTTATTCTTCATTAGAGTAATTCTCTATTTAGATCATAACATTAGATTACATAAATACATTTTGTTTTAGTGGCAAGTATTTTATTCTAATTCTTGACTAAAACCAGTGGCATGTCTAATGTTATACTTAATCTGAATAATATAATTAAGGACATTGTTGTTCAAACTTGTTAGGAAATGGGAAGACATTTTGTTATTAATCAATTTCAAAATCAAACAGAAACACTGAGTACATTTTCAAGCAATTTATTTTAGTTTCTTATCACAATACATTATATTTTGTAATCTAAGCGTGTTTTGCACGATTGCACTAACATTTTAAGGTGATCAACATTTAGTGCTCATAGCCACTGGGGAGAGCATTGACATGGGGGTTGTGGAAGAGGGACTTCTGGCCATCACCCCACGGGAAACGCTGCAATCAGAAATATAAATAAATATCAATTAAGGTTTCACACGAATTTTTTTTTGTTCTGAATCTCTCTGATATGTAAATCATTGAGTCTGCTTTCTAAAGAAACCAAACATAAATCAATATGTTTTAGATAAATCAACAGATGAGAACAAAGCTCCGACCCACTGGAGCCTGCAGCATCATCCCGACTCACTGGGATGACAATGATTACATCACCCAACTCACTGGGGAACCAAAGACAGTTCCGACTCACCGAGAACTCTGCAACTTCTGGTTATGACTCACTGGAACCAACCTTCCACTGGCCTGGCAAGCATCTCAAAGATTACTCACCACTCATCCACTATAGACCTCCGGTCTCCGGAGGGGAGTGATGTAGCGGCATCAACGCTACCACATGAGAAACTAAGAAGCGAAATTTGTACGGCAAAAAAAAGAACTGCAGCATCTATGACAAACTAATATTGAAATCCTGCATTGCGCAAGCAAAGTTCTCCATGCGATTTGAACATAATTATATAACAGTTGAATATCAACCATTGGGGTAGTTGCCCACCAGACACAATACAATTACCATCTGGCAGAAGGATCCTCCCACGCCAGTGGAGGTACGCGGGACTTTACTCTCTGTACTGCATACCTCTATAGTAGAATGATAATTAATATCAGTAAGTATTACCTTGGAGCGAATGCGCATGAAATCATAGGGAACGAATTCAGGTTGCGCCTCATGGGCATGCTCCTGGTGGGCCAAGTAGGCATTGATCATGCCAAGACCGACAGCGGGGAATGCAACGAAGAAAGTCATCTTCTTCCATAGTTTGTAGCCACCTGTAAACATTAACAAGGTTAATTTTAACTTTTTGAACGCCATCATCACATATACAGATCCAGCAAGCCAGTGCCTTGTAGGCCAAACATCACAAATATTTAACAAAAAGTACAGCAGTTTTGAGGCTTGGCGTCAGGGGCACGCTGATGCATTGATGCTCTCGCATTCAAAAGGTTAACCAGCTAAATAACTTGAAAATTACAGACGGTAAAACTTAGTATTATAGCCATATACTGTTTTTACTAACACTAGGTATCATCTAGATGAAAGCCTTAATACTCATTGTTCAGTTTTCAATGCTTTTCCCAAAAACGAAGAGATGAAAATCCAACAATGCAATAATATTTAGCTGTTCATTTATGTGTTTTTCAGTCTGTTCAATAACCTTACATTTGATTTATTGAAAACTTGTTATAACCAAAATTGGAGAAGTATTGAAATTCTAGTAATTTTAGCCTGTTCAAGCTGATGTAGTTTTTTGGGCAATGAATAGAACGTAGAAGCCATTGAAAATTGTTTATATATGAAATTATAAATTCAACACTAGGGAACACAACAGGAAAAATACACAAAAATTATTCAAGTTATAAACTTGAATAACTTATTTTACTTTAATTTTAAATTAAGATTTACTAAAATATATTATTAACGGATTAGGTGTAGTGAAATTAGGACAAAGTTAACAGGCAGGTAGATAAGGCCCTTCTTAGGTTATCTGATTACATAATTTTTTTGTTTTCCAAAATGTGGTATACCTCCATGTCCTCCAGCGGTAGCAGCGTGGGTAGAAGAACGCGCATTAGTCTTCAGGTACTGGATCGCAGCCTTCCGCAACAAGGAATTCATCTTGTTAAATTTTACGTCGATCAAATCAATCCGCAGCACTTGTCAAATCTTCAATTTTTTTTTATTAACTTGACATAAGCTAGGATGTTGCCATACTTACGAAAAATCAATAATTTCAGACTATTGGTGTCTATGGTTTAAAAATGTAATGCGTGAAACGAAATTCGGTGGCGATTACAAAATCTTAAACCCGCAAACAAATTTTGTCAAATGGCAAATCGACAGTCAAAATAGGTGAGAGATTTTAGAACTATGTGCGTAGAATTTCAACTTTATCGCTAACGCCTTAGGTTCAAGGTTGATTGGGAAAATTTTAGTTTCGGATAGCTTTATATGCTCGCGTCTGTACCAGCGTATCGTCGGAAAGTCACCTGTGATCAACTTCGATGCGTGTGTTTCAAGCATTACGAAATTAAAATTGTTTGTTTGTGAAAGTACTGATTATATTTGGAAAAAGTTTCACTAATAAAAAGCTACACCATCGATGAGTGACATAGGCAGCCCGCGTTTATTTCCCGGAAATATCCGTGTAGCGGCCATCGATACCGCCACAAAAAACTAAAGTTGCGAAACATAGTCCTACCGACACAAAAAGTAACGCAGCGACATCTATTACACCAGCACCGAACTACGTCAAAGAAATCCTGCATCGCGGTATCAGTTTTCCAAGTGATTTGAAAATATACAACAGTGTGAATATCAACTATCGGGCAGTGTTGCCCATCAGACACAAGTACACAACATCTCTGGTCGGAGGATCCTCCCTTTTCTATGTAGATTTGTGGGACTTAACACCCTTTTTCGCATACCCTCTATATCCGAAATAAAACAAACATAAACGATGGGTTGCCTCGGATATAAGTCGTTAGACTTAGAGGTGAGTCGAGCATGAGTCCAGCAGCTCTTCATAGCATAGCCTATATTTAACTTTATACGACGCTCCGTGGCACTATTGACGCGCCTGATATGCTTGCTGTGCTGGCTGGCTTCTTTGTGGCGGACAATTACCTACTGTGGGCCAAAAAGCACAGGCTGCTTAGTTGCTGTGCCTGCGTGTCGCACGCACCGTTGCACACGCACCACTATAAATCCAATGCTCTCTATGAATCCACTAAACTTCGATCAAGAATACAATACACAAACGATCGTTTGTGGATGAACGGACGAAGGTCTTATTGGCATGTCATAGTACTGTGAGAGGGATTTTAATAAATTTTTAATGTTTCGACTTTTAATTTATTTTTCTTTGTATATTTTTAGTATGTAGTTTTGTAAATAGTGTGTTTTTTTACTATAATCGGATCCTAACCGTAATAACATATAATAAATAAATGAAACAAATACACTCTCAATCTTTGTCACGATTTTATTAAAAAAAATAAGTCGACATGAAAATAATATTCCAATACCATAAATTGTTAAATTCAGATCTATTTGTGATTTTTGCAGCTATCGATACATACTCGCAAGCGGCTTTAATTACGGTGGGGGTTTAACAACATGATTATTTATTTTCTCGTTTTTTCCTAAAGCTACCTTCACCTACTACTACTACTTAAGGGAATGAGGTTAAAAATGGTCTAAGTTTTTAACATAAATCTAACCTTATTCTAATGGAATGTAATAGTTAATGTGAATGTTTATTAACGAGGACGTAACACAATGTCACATTTAATTTAATTTGTCATTTTTTCTTCATAATATAAAGAGCCGAGTTTGCCCAAAAATGGTGCCTTTTTTGATGGTTCACTAACGTTATTACCTTGTTAGATGTGTGATTGTCTGTGATTTGGGCGCATAACTCGAGACGGATTTACTTTAGAGGCTTTTTTTTAAAGGATGGGAAATCATCAAATGATTTCTTCCGTTCTGGGTGGAGCGGGAGGGTGTGTCAGACTCTTACTGACTAAAACCCATCCGTGTAAAGCCCTTTCCGTTCCAGGGCCGCAGTGACTCTTTCGAACTAATTCCGCTAATTTCCTAGCGGGCCCCGTCTTCTATGTTGACATCTCTTTGAGGCGTGGAACACAACGTGCCATCGACCCAGGCCTGGTGGTGATCGAACAGCGAGCCACACAACGCACGCCGTCCGCAGGCCCGCGCCTACGGTGGCCGGGGATCGCCCTGCGACTCCCGACGCCCGAGGCGTCGTCTTCTGTAGCGGCGGTTGGGGCAAAGGCCTTGTCTTTCCCTTGCGCGACCCGCCTCCTCCTTTGCTAGCATAACTGCTTCGCAGAAAGACTGTGGTTCTTATGGAAGTACTCTACTCATCTTACAAGGTGGCGTTAGTTGGCCATAAAAAAGGTACCAGTTGTCTAAACATTTCAGGCAACCCTTTAACTAGGTACATAATACAACAATACAATACAATTTACTCTTACTACAATACGTTTTAGTGATTTTACATTTTGGCAACTTCTTTGACAAAAACCTACTTAGATAAACTTTCAACAACTTATTTATTTATTTATTAAAACTTTATGCACAAGTAAAATCACTGTACAAAGGCGGACTTAATGCCTTAGGCATTTTCTACCAGTCAACCTTAGGGTGGTGCAGAGACAACATATCAAAAAAATCAAAAGATGAATCTTCCGTCAAATGTATGTTTAAAATGCTACCCAACAAAAGATCGATCAAGTTCGAGCTGCCAAATGGATATTCAACGAACTGTAATTACTTCATTTTAAATCAATATATTTGAACTATGAAGGTTCATGCAAATAATGACTGAACCCATATAATTTAGCCTGTGTCTGATTATGGTTAAGGTTGACAATATACCTAACTATGTTGTATAGATTTAATGACTTAGGTACATTAAGGTAATTAGTTTACTCAGTAAAACTAAACGTGAACAGTAAATAATACTATGAAGTTACATTAGGAATATTGTCTATCTCAGAATCAACATTTATTTATTTACCTACAACAACGTGACCGTTGAGTTACAGGTGGCGCTGCTATGCAGTTGCAGGGTGAGCAGTTAAGAAATTCATAATTATAGGTATTCGAGTCTTTTATTATGTGGACAACGATGTGCTTTTGGCAAAGTTAGGGGCTGCGGGTTTCTCATCCGGCCTTCATAACTTCTTCACCGGCTACCTAAGGGATCGCAAACAGTTCGTCCGGCATGGCTGCTTTGAGTCGAAGTCTTATTACACTCGCTCGGGCGTGAGTCAGGGATCCGTATTAGGGCCGCCTTTGTTTCTGATCATGATCAATGATCTAATTAGTAAGGTTCGATTCGCAAAATGTCTGCTATATGCCGACGATCTAAAACTAGCTGCGCAAATCAGAACAGAGGTGGATTGCGAACTCCTACAAAAAGATATTGATACCGTCTATGAGTGGAGCATTGCGAACGGGTTGTTGTTTAATATTAGTAAATGCACCGTTATGAGTTATGGTCGAGGGTTGAGACCAATAAAATGCGACAATAATTTGGGGGGTACAGTGATCATTCGTGTCACCAGCGTTAAGGACTTAGGAGTGACTTTCGACCGCAGTCTGACATTTAGAGACCACGTCTGCCCTTACAAAGGAATCCTTCAGGCGTCTGGGATTTGTCTTGAGGAACGCTCGTGACTTTCGCAATCCCAGTATAATTAAACTCCTATACACCAGTTTGGTTCGGAGTAAACTCGAGTCCAGCGCCTCTGTGTCTGGCATCCACATACTGCGTCTCAGACACTGATGCTTGAGAAAGTTCAGAAAACCATCTTGAGATTTTTTATCAAAGGCTGTACCATTACTATCCAGCTATGTACCCAACGAATTATCTTTTAGGGGTATTGGGCTTCAATTCGTTGGAGGTAAGAAGGGGCTTTGATCAGCTCACGATTGCCTGCAAAACCCTAAGCGGTCGTATTGACTGCCCTGAGCTCCACGGACTTTTCTGCCGCCTATTTGTGCCCGACAAATACCTTGGGCACCGTCAAAGCCGCCGACATAACCTGTTCGCACTACCGCTATCTAGATCTGTTGCTAGAGCCGAATCTCCAGTATGTCGAACCCTAAGGATGCTAAACGCCCTCCTGACTGCCTATCCTGAATGTGATGTGTTTGCTGATGAATGGAAGGAAATAATGCGTGCTTGTCTGGTGTTCTGTGAGAGACAATATGCGAGGGTGTCCACTGTTACATGTTAGTTTATGATGTATTTAATTTATTAAACCATTTACTCAAATAATTATTAATAATTGTATCTACGAATTATGTCTTTGAATTTAATTTTTGTATTTTAGTATTGTATGTTATTTGAATGCTTATTTTATTTTTATTTTTATAATTCTATGTTAATTAATGTAATTGGACCTGTGCCGTTTTAATTAACTATAAATAAATAAATAAATTATGAGGGTTTTCAGGAAGTTCTCGCCACCTGTTGGCGCCACTTAAACGAGATGAGAGGACACCGCGCCTAAGTGGCGCCAACTGGTGCAAACGTAACTTTGCCGCAACCATGACGTTGACGTCAGATTATCTATTTTTTTATTGAGGAATGGGCTTGCCCTTGACCACGATCACGCCTGATGTAAACCAATGGATGAGGTCTATGATGGAGCGAGCGTGCCTAGAAGATAACTGTTCACTCTTGCTTTGAAAGCAGACGGGTTTAATGTGGAAAGGAACACAGGCCCTGGCAGAGACGCATTATGCGCATAGCCAAAGTGTTCCACACTTTGGCTATGCGCATAAGTGGCTGCAATACTCCATAAAATACTATACAATACTGCAATACTACATAATATACTCAGAAGCTGTCCAGATGTGATTCGAAGTATGGCCTCACTCTATTTAGGATGCTCAACTTCTTGGCTGCAGTTGAGCTTTTAGCAGTGAAAAGACACGCCTGTGTTTTCAGAGCATTGAAAAACATAATCGTTTTCACAGGTGCCTGGACTTGACGTTTCTTTGCTGCTGGTGTACTTCGTTTCAGAAAACCCTCCTTGTACGAGTAATAAATTGATGTATTTGGATGTTTTCGAGTACCTGCTTAGATTGAATATTAAATTAAGGTCGGTTGATCAAATGCCGAAAACATTTTTTGGCTAGACATCCGTAGATTGTTCACTGGAGATTCAGTAGCACCATCAGGATAGTAACTCTTGAGAATGGCTCTGGGCGATACCTGTAAAAAGAAAATAAATGTTGTAAGGATTTAAAGGGCATACAAATAAATCGCTTTTCAATAACTTGGTTTTCAAAAAAATTAAACAGGCCAAAAACCCTGGGTATATAACATTTTTCCACGTGACTACATACTTTACTACGAAGAATGTAAAAAGCTTACACTACACTCATGGAGTGGCATGAATTAAATGAATCATTCATAATTATCTGAGACATTTAATAAGCATATTCCTAATTGGGAAATATGATGCATATTTAGTGCTAATCATTCAATTAAATTGACATGTGACAATTTGCATTATTTATTAATGTAAGTCAAGAAAATTGATGTGAGACATAGGAAGATTGATTTTTCTTTGTATTTGATGGTTCAGGGTATCCACCTGTTGTTATGACTTTACGACGGGATATTTCCAGGTATGTTGTAGCTAAACTTAAAAATAAATACTTGAAAGTTTTTAAACAAAAACCTAGTAGTTATCCTGTAAAACAGCTTTGCTGACCGTACCTACTCATGATTACACATACTACTTACACACCTCGGGATAAATAAAAAACATGGATTGGTCTACCAATCCATATTTTTTTATTTATCCCGAGGTGCTCTCAAACTTATGGTACCTACGCCAATCAACCTCAAAGTATTTAGGCAACAGCTAGTGATCGACTCTCAACCTTTTCGACAAATTAAATGGAAAAAAAGATTAATTGACTCTGTACGCCCTAATTTAATTATATTAGTAATATAGTTATAACTTATTATCTTATTACCTTCTTCATCTTTACATGTTCAAAATTAAACTTCATATAAAAAGCCGACTGTTGCAGTTGTCGCAAGTTTCTGATGCGGAGCCGAGGATCTCGTTCTAGTAAACGCATGAGTAGGCCTCGGGCTGCATTCGACAAAGAAGTTGCGCTGTCTGGTAGAGTGCCTGCCAGTGGCTGATTGAGAAGCTGACGTTGGTCTTGAATGCTGAAAAAAGTTTTTGTCAATTTTGGCTCGCTTGCTGTGTTCGGAATTTGTTATTTCGAGAAAAGCATTGAATTTAATGGAAAAATTCGAAAAAACTTTTTGGTAAACGACATGATTTTATAAGTTAGATGGATACCTAGATTTTTTTCATATGGTAGATAATATTTTAATTGCTATTGATCACATTGGAAAAAGCAAATCCAGCCATTTCTCTCACCTAGTTTCACACGACGCCTCATTTATAGGGCTCCTAGTAGCACGTTTCGTTACTTCCTCGTTGTCAGTCGTTGCTCTTTTAACAAAGGCAGGCGCTGGATACTGGAAATACAACGTTTTGCATTAGGTACTTCACATAGGTACCAAAATTACGAATCATAAAGTTGAAACAACGTAACAATCTTTTAAAATCATTATCCCTGCTCAGCAATATTTTATACAATTTAAAAGCAAACAACAAAACGGCTCTCCAATCACAAAACAGGTAGGTAATTCAAACTCAATCGCAAACGCATACGGGCATGTTAATTTATAATCAGGAGAACCCATCTCTGTCGTACACAAATACCTCGGTACTTATGTAGGTTTCAGAGCCCTCAGGTTTAAGGGGAACGACACTGCAACCCGTCCCCGCGCCTCGTTTGAAAAGAAAAAAATCAACATCACTCGTCCGGCTAAAAATAGGGAGCCAGCCCCTTAATTGCAAACTTGGAATTTACTGCACGATTTAATGATTGTGTTGGAGTTCAGAGCGACTTAACGAGAGGGCGGTGTAATGGAAGCAAAGATTGGGAACGTAATTAGTATATTGTTGCACATAAAAATGTTATTACGGCGACGAAAAAACTCAACTTTCGAAACAGCTTAATTTAAGTCATAAAATGAAAATTTACGGCAATGTTCATGGCTTAGCGAATTACTCGTAAGTATTTTCCGCTTTCGAGGATAGCTACATAGTCGATGTTGAAAGATAGTTAATTACTGCTCCTGTACACCGTGACCACAGATAATATAATACCCGTGACCTAGGTTGGCGGATTCATAAAGAAGATCGTTTGATTACTAATTGTTTTGACCTCTACAATGCCAATTCATTTAGCTATGGGCGGACACACTTAACCGCTGTCCACTTTGCATACCGAACAGGAAACTTTAAAAGAATTAGTCAGAATAAGTCAAATCAGTTCCACTTTAGAAAAATAACTTAAAAAGTTGTATTTGGCACGAGGCATCAGGTTATAATCTGAGGCGCTTAAGAGTTTATTTTATTCTCTTTCCGTTGTATGCTGGCAGATAAACGTCGGCAGCTGTCACTCAAACGACAATTAAGAACAAAGATCCGTTAGAATCACCGCTCTGACTACTAATCATTTCTTATCTTTATCAGTTTGCCGCCTCCGAATACAGGGGCACAATAATGTTTACATTTTGTTCTGGTCACGATTCGACCGCCTTTGTGAATAAGAAATGCATACTTAAACGTATTAGATTAGTTTAGGCACCAATAGAAACATTCTAAACCCAGCTTCTAACTAATGTTTTACCTAGATACCTCAATGTCTAATGCTGGAATCATTCAACTTTTTAATTTCCTTCATCTGACACGGTTAGGTGCAGCTGCGGGGCTTGATTAATTAAAATAAAAGCTGAATACCTACTTAGTAAGAATGAGTTATTACCTTGTATGCACCCACCAACTAGCTAGGCAACCTATCCCACATTCCATTGTTTTATTGATTACTTATTTCATGATAATAACATATTAGGGAAACTAAACAGTGTATTTAATTTTATTCCCAATCAAATAATACCATTGGGTGTCTGTATGTAACGGCTGAGTGAGTTTTCCGGTAACGGATGAATTAAAAAATAAGTTCCATAAAATTGTACACCTCCAAGAGTTTTTAAATAAATATCGACGTTACTGGGCGTTTAAAGTTTTATGGAGGCATCATCAAATGCAGAAATAGAAATTTTTATTCAGAAACATTAATTCCTCTATCTTAGTATTATTAACGTTGCACAGTGATATTAATTTGAAGGAAAAACCTACATCATGTTTTTTTTACTAAATTGTTCTAATCAACGCATTTATCCGATTACAAAACAAAAAAAAACTCTTTTAATAATCGGTTCATTACTAAATTTGCTAAAGGTTATCTTGAACATCTGTTATTGGATTAGGTATTGATAGATAAATATTTTTTAATAAAATTAGAAACGTTTATTTGGACACACATTTTGACAGAAAGTTCGACTATGATGAATTGATGATGTTTGTTGTACTGGTAGTGATATTCTGCCGGTCTATTCTTTCAACATCTCACCGTCTAAACTTAGGTGGAGTGAGCATGAAGTGAGCTGCCATTCCATATTGTTTGAATGGATTGACAGCTTCCTTCATATTCACTTCACCCAAGCTAACACGGTGAGAGGTGTACAAAATCGCACAGCAGTAAAATTCTCTCTGTGAAAACTAAGGTGAGTGAGCTGTCAATCTCTAGCAGTTAGGTTGATATGATAGCTAAATTGACCTAAGTGTTCGCGGTGAGCTGTTGACAGCCCCCAGTGTATTCTGTCAACAGCTTAAGGTGTAAACTTAGGTGGAGTGAGTATGAAGTGAACTGTCAATCCAAATTGTTTCTATGGATTGACAGCTCTCTTCATGTTCACTTCAACGAACCATACCTACATGGTGATAGGTTTACAGCCGGTCGATTTTGTAAACATGTCGAAGTGAAGGCTTGGGTGAAGTGATCATGAGATGAGCTGTCAATTCATACAATCGAAATGTCACGTGATCACGGAGTGAGCTGTCATTCCATCTTGATTATATGGATTGACAGCTCACCTCGTGATCACTTCACCCAAGCCTTCACTTTGATATTTTTACAGAATCGACCGTCTGAATTGCACTGCAGAATAGACTGACAGGTAGGCAACTACAATTTAAATGGATAGAATAAGAAATGGGTACGTAAATGGAAGTCTCAAAGTGTCACCGGTCACCGGTCACCGAAAAGTTCTGGGAAAATCGAATGCCATGGTGTGAGCTTGTGTAGCGAAGGAAAGAGGAACATGTCGTGGCAAAAATTTTGAATATAAATATGGATGGAAAAGAGATGAAAGCATATAGACATGTCTGGAAGACTAAGGCAACCTGCGCTGTCCCAAAATAATTGGAGTGCAGGAGGATCATGAGTAGGTAGCTACGGTCAGCAAAGCTCTTTCACAGGATAACTACTAAGTTTTTGTTAAAAACTTTTAAGTATGTTTCTTAAAAGTTTACCTACAACATACCTACCTGGAAATATCGCGTCGTAAAGTCATAACAACAGGTGGATACCCTGAGCAATCAAATACGAAGAAAAATCAATCTCTCTATGTCTCACATCATTTTTTTTTACTTACATTGATAAATAATGCAAATTGTCACATGTAATAATCTCAACTTAACACTATTGAATGATTAGCTAGCACTAAATATGCATCATATTTCCCATTTAGGAATATGTTTATTAAATGTCTCAGATAATAAATGCTTCATTTCATTCATTCCACTCCATGAGTGTAAGCGTTTTACATTCTTCGTAGTAAAGTATATAGACACGCGAAAAAATGTTATATACCCAAGGTATACCTATGGCCTATTTTAATTTTTTGAAAACCAAGTATTGAAAAGCGACTATTTGCATGTTGAATATAGTTGCTTTTCAATTACTTTTCTTTTATTTTAAAATATCTTAAAAGTTGAAATGTTCTATTTTATTGTCTTTTTACCCGACTGCCTTAGAAGGAGGTAAAGGTTTTCCTGGGAATATTTGTCTTCATTGAACTAATATGAAATCAATTGAAAAAAAAAAAGGTTTTTTTTTAGGTTTACCTACGTAGATAAGGTAATTTATACGCCCTATGTCAGACACGCATATCGTCAGATCGGCAGTTTTCGTGGCAAAATGTCAAATTCGCAAATGGTCAGAAACTCATAATGACAAATATGCAAAATGCCATAAACGCTGAATGTCAGATACTCAAAATGTCAAATACGCATATTGCCATGATTAGGTACATGGAAACATGAACGACAGTCAAGATTTCAATAATACACCAACTCAGATTTCCGCTTAAATAAACATAAAAAACACATCGTAAAACACTGTAAACAATTATTAATTTTAACTAATAAAATAAGCAACACTTATATTATAAGTTACTAATATCCTTAGTACAATAGTAGTAAATCATTTTTAGAAAAATATTATACAACATGTAACAGAATAAACGCAATACCTCTAAAGGGGTCATTGTACTCATCATTATGAACAACTTTTACTACGGGACCAACATTGAAATCGCGAAAAAAAAAATCGACTCCCCCATACATTTCTGCGAGCATAACGCGATAAAATGTACTGTAATGTAGTCCCACTATAAAAGTTGTTCTTAATGATCTGTACAATGACCCCATAAGAGGTATTGCGTTTAGTCTGTTACAAATTGTAGAAAGTAATTATTGATTTCAATGAAAATACATCAGCAAAAATGTGTCATTAGTAAATGACATTTATTGTAACCATAATCTAATTTAATATATTGTATTCAAATTTAATAATAAAAAAAAATCTACATTAATTTAATCTCTGTTATCTAGTTGTTATTATTTTTAATTTTTCAATGTTTTAATCATTTTATTTGTCTGCGCATAATTTAGTGCATGTTGTGCTTCTCTGTAAGTGATGTGATGAGGCACTTTGTCTTAAGTTTGCAATGTACACATTTTAAAGCTTTGGTGTACTCATTGTTGAGAAGCCTTATAATAAATAAATAAATGACGATATCTAATCTAATCTAATCTAAACTATAATCTATCTATCCATACTTAACATTACAAAGAGGAAAGATTTTTTTTATTTGTTTTTTTTTACGATTTGGCTCAAAAACTACTGAACCGATTTTAAAAATTCTTTCACCTTTAGAAAGCTACATCTTCACCGAGTAACATAGGCTATTTATATTTCCAGAAATAATTAAGGATCCCTACTAAAACTTGAATGATGTAGGTAATCATCAATCATCATCAAGGTGTATAATAAATTGAAAAATGTTGCGGTTTGAGCGAACTGGGGAATATGTTAATGCTTGGTCCGATGAAGTTGAAACACGGCATTAACAGCAGCAGAAATGGCTGGGTAATTAATGAAAATCGTTTTGCTTAATTTTCCAAAACTAAAGAGGGTAGAGCGGCCGTTGAAGTTTGTGGATTTACCTACTAAAACCGCGCGGACGAAGTCGCGAGCGAAGTGCTAGTACCTATATTTATTTTTCACAAATGCTACAGGTGAAATTTCTCTAAGTTCAAGTTTCCCTACATATTTCTTATACATTCCCATAAAATCCGATATCGGAATTTCGGCGGTTTTTTCGTCTTAATTAAAACAACGATTTTTTTTTATTTTAAAGTCAAAAATTTTGGGCGTTTAGGTATTTTAATGTTCGATGGTGCCAACCATCAGCAATACTGGTGGTGCGGTTCCTTGTTTTAGAACAACTTAATACCTCAAGCAAACTTAAAAAAAAAACGAAAAGTAATATAAAATCCTGATTTCTTCTTTGAATTCTGACTTTTTTCGTATCTGGCATTTTGTATAGGGCATATAAATCGATAAGGTTACCTTCTAATGGTCAATTAATCAATTGCAGAGGTCGATATTTCGAGAGTATTTAAGTACCTATTATATACCTTAATAAAAAGCCTTTTAGTTAATAATATCAATAACATAACTCTTGAAAACAAATTGAAGATCACGCGCTCATTTATAATTTTGGCGTAAAAGTACATTTATTTTATTTCTTCTAGTAGTTTTTTCGTTGTTTTTACTTAGTTTTAACTAGTGTTTACATAATACCTGAGCAGTCCAACAATCATGAATTCATGACATGTAGAGAGATAGATATGATTGTAGTGAAGATCTGTGACAGCTTTGTTACGTAGTCATTTGTTTTCTTCGATATCTCAACTAAACATTTTTCAAATTAATTTTCTATAGCTACAAAATTAATTAAATACGACGCGACGTCTTTAAGTACTTAAAATAGTAACTTATAAGCCTTTCTTAGTTTTTAGACAGTTTAATATTTATGCCGTTTTAAATCTTTGTGAAGTATGTCTATTTAAGTAAGAACAAGAAGTTTTTATTAAGAGTTTGATTTGTTAGAAATATTAGTAGCCTCAGATATAGGATATAAATGATAATGCAGGTATCCATTGTTTACTTGTAAAAAATGTTGCGCTAATTTTTAACTCAATAGGTAAGTTTGAGCTGTCCTGGTGGCGGAATGGCGGGACAGGCTTTCGAGCCCTTCCGCCGGCCTCATCACCATCGAGCCGTGCCTTCTCCCGAGCCACAAGTCGAGCACCGGCCGTGCTCGACTTGTGGCTCGGGAGAAGGCACGGCTCCCTGTCGTTTCGTGCGACGCAGGTCCTCTCGGGGCATGGCTGCTTCGGGAGGTTCTTGTGTCGCATAGGCAGGGAGCCGGACGCTCGATGCCACCACTGCGTCGACTGTCGGGAGGACGCGGCGCGGCATACGCTGGCAGAGTGTGCCGCTTGGGAGGAGCCGCGCCGTGCCCTCATCTCTGTTGTAGGCGGTGACCTCTCGCTGCCGGCCGTAGTCCATGCTATGGTCGGCGGTGAGGAGTCCTGGGACGCGGTGGTCTCCTTCTGCGAGACAGTTATCGCGCAGAAGGAGGCTGCGGAAAGGGAGAGGGAGATCACAACCGCTCTCCCTGCCCGCAGCAGGCGCATCGGGCGTCGGAGNGCCGCTTGGGAGGAGCCGCGCCGTGCCTTCATCTCTGTGGTAGGCGGTGACCTCTCGCTGCCGGCCGTAGCCCGTTCTATGGTCGGCGGCGAAGAGTCCTGGGACGTGGTGGTCTCCTTCTGCGAAACTGTTATGGCGCAGAAGGAGGCTGCGGAAAGGGAGAGGGAAATCTCAACCGCTCTCCCTGCCCGCAGCAGGCGCATCGGGCGTCGGAGGAGGGCATACGCTGCCCTCTTCCGGCCCCCCTAACTGGGTCCAGGGGCGGCGGACTTGGGGATGTCTGTCACCCCCCATTCATGCCCCCCGTGCGCCCCTCTTTGATGTAGCGGGGGGAGTCAAACACCTCACTCCCCCCAGCCGACACGAGGTGGCCCGCATAGGCGGCCATTATGGAAGTCGCATACGTTCCCGCGATCCCCGGCGTAGGTGGGAGATGGAACACCGGGGTGATTTTAGTCAGTAAGAGTCTGACAGACCCCTCCGCCCGCCCCAGGGCGGAGGACATCCATTAGGAATTCCCCCGACATAAAAAAAAGGCCTTCAGGTGAAACTCGGCAAACTGTATGAAGGAGTTTTGGATGACGATGACAGCGTAGGCTGAAGAAAGGCAAAATAGGCAAGTAATGCAGATAAAGGAGGACATTACCTTACAGTCATATTGAATGATGTCTCGGAATGTTACTTGCATTCTAGTCCTTATTGTTTCATTTGAATCACCCTGCAGAGTATTCAATTGTATCAAACGTCACTTTGGCCTTCACACATGGAAAGTTTATCAATGACTGGCAATGGAGGTGTGCCTGTGCATGACCTTTACATCATCATTCGGTAAAATAATGTATCAGCATGTGAGCTGCACTTTGTAGATGTGTCGTAATTCCAGCACAATGACAGTTAATTAAAAACATATTTGACGAGAGATTGCGTGGTTTGATTGTGTGACAGTCCTGGGATCTTGGGACCTTGACTCCTACTCGTGATCGATCGATGTTCGCGAAGGCAATTGTGAAATTTTACCAAAATAATCTCTGTTATTGTTGTTAATGTCTTCAGACAATATTCTTTTATGCGATTTCAATGTCACGTCCAAAACATTTGTATTGAATCGATTTTCAATTGATAGATTTTGAATAGTTTGACGTCAAACGTTTATAATAAAACATTGAGATTGAGAACTGTAACTAAAATAAATATTCACGAAAAGCTTGGACCGTAAAGGATCCTATTTGGCATATTAACAAACCTGACTAAAATCTAAAATTAGCACAGCACGGCACGGCAATAAAATAAATATAAGTTTATTTATAGGAACCTTAATTTTAAAAAGAATATAAAATGAAAACATTATGTCCGTTCAGAGTTAGAAAGGGACGTACCAACCGTAAAAGCAGTTTTGCATACTCCGAATGAAATCCCAGAATGTCATTGACTTCCATTAGATACAAAAATGCCTAACTGGTTTAAAAATGCTAACAGAAGTAACGTTCTTGAAGGTTCTTTTATTGTTCCTAGTTTAAGATGTAGCTTCTCAAACTTGGTCGCACTTTACTTGGTCTGACTTCAGACGATCTGATTTTCATGACTAGAGTTACAAAGATAGATACGGAATTCTTCTTTGTTTCCGGCATGTGGTTTCTTAATCCTGACTTCCTAAATAATGAAATGACGTAAGGCATAGAATAGATTTCTTATCATATGCGGAAGGTAGACGAATGATGAAGACCTGAGTAATGTTAAGGTTGCCTTTTTCTATATACATATGTATGTATTTTGTAACAAGTAATGTAAAATACCCGTGTACACACTGCCCTGTTGCTATGGCTCGATCGCTCGATTTTCCTGGCCCATTTTTTCAGATGAACCTAGTGACAGATTTGGTAATGACTAGGAGGTTGTCGACTGCTTAACCGGACTTGCCTGTGGCGGCCTTAATAAATATTAAAGCCTCCAGCCAGGGCTAATTAAAAACATACAAATTAAGCGAGCACACGACGCTATGGGCACCCGCTGTGGAGTACCTCGGCTTAGGGGTCTATGGGGGGAGGACAGCTAGGGACGGATGGATCGAACTAAGATTATTATTTTGGGACAATTTTAAAACTACAGGCACAGCGGCGCGGGCTGGCTCGAGCAAGGGTCGGGGCGGACTTTGATGGGGACGTCGCGACGGACTTCGGCGGCGGAAAGACAGCGGTCTATGTTTGCGCAGTATGCTGGTCTCTCTACGGCTTTCTTGGTGGAGTCATCGAGAGTGATTAGGGTATGCCACGGTCGGCGAATCGGGACATGCATGGGAGGGTTCGTATCGGGCGGCCTTGCAGTGTTTGACAGCAGTGTCTAGGAAACACTTGGTAATGCGTTTCGTGAACTGCTGGATGGTGGGCAATTTGAGTTCTACGTGTAGTCTCATTGCGGACATAATAGCGGGCACCCGTGATATTACGGAGGAAATGGTTTTGGAGCATCTGCATCCTATGGAGGTGACGAGACTTTGCGTGTGCGAAGACAGCGCAAGCAAACGTCTTGATGGAAAGGATTGCTTCGATCGACAAATTGCTACGGGTCGTGATAAAGTGAAGCCTTCCCTGAGCAAAAGCGGCGCGCGAACGGGCCTGCTTTATGTGCTCAGCGAAGGTGGGGTGGCTGTGAAGGATGACCCCCAGGTATTTGGCTTGCTTCTCTCATGGGATGGGCTGGCTATAGGTACATGGTGATCGGACGGGAAGCATACGCTTCTCATTTTTATGAATTTTTGGGGATTAATTTTCGAATAGGCCATCAATTGTGACCATCAATTATCTTATGCACCAGTCTGATTATTCTAGCTTGTCATACACAGCACATTTTTCCTTTCGAAGTTAATTTTTACATTCATTAAGTTTATTTTTCCTTAAATATTGTGCGACACGTATCAACCATGCAATCGACAATTAACCCCCAGAGGTCAACCCGTACGAGCCCGTTAGGCCACTTACAGGTCCAGTTCGTTATGCTGTTACTTTTTCATTTTCTTTTTGTCTAATCCTAAACGAGCGAGAAATAAAAGACCTATGCAACAATCCAACACCACTTCTAATCGAATAGTAAGACTTGAAGCCACTGCAAAAAACATGTTTTAGTAGAAATTCAGACCAAAAACATTATGTTCCGTTACTTGAAGCAAGTATGCTAGTGCAGACATAAAATAAGTATCGTATTATCTTATTGTGATGGGTCGAGAGACATTAAGACACCAGGCGGCAGTAAGCAGTCCCGTTGTAAGTTGCAGACGGAAATATTAATATCGTGTGATGAATGACCACTTGCAACGAGCCGAGGGGAAAATAGATACCCACAACACATACGTTTGGTCCGGCGGCAGACTGCTTCAATGTGTTTTATTTAATAACATGGATGCACAGGTAATTTATTCAGGTTCGTGCAACATGGCAGAACGATATTACAATGTGTACTTAGATCATTTTATTTGCCTCAGGTACAAATTGCGATTTGTAGAGTTGTTGTTCGTGAGAGAATCTAACAAGAAGGGAGTGGAAAATATTGTCTATGACATGATTATGTATGGATTTATAACCGGAAAATCGGAAAACACAATTCATTTTGGTAACTGTCGAAAAAAACGAAACCATCTTATGGTTTTATTACGTATTTACTGATTTTTAGGGCAGTGAGAATAACCGCAACCATTGGTCCTCTACTTACATGGTTAAATTAACCATGTAAGTAGAGGACCAATGGTTGCGGAATTTGTTCGAAAGAGTCACCGCGGCCCTGGAACGCAAAGGGCTTTAGAAGGAACACGGATGGGTTTTAGTCAGTAAGAGTCTGACACGCCCTTCCGCTCCACCCAGAGCGGAAGAAGTCATTTGATGATTTCCCATCCTTAAAAAAAAAAGAAGAGGACCAATATCATTATGAAACGGTATTAAAACCTGAAAGGACGTCGAACCTGCAATACTTAAGTAACAACTTGTTATTATTGCCTCTAAACCTACACTATTAGCTACTTTTGTTCGTCCAACTCTAACGTCGACAATTCTAGGTATTCATCGACTGTTCTCATAAAGCGGCCAACGTCCTACAAATACACAAAAAAAATGCAACTATAAAGCTGCCGCCGCTATCCTATCAGATTTGTAAAATGATTGTACCTTATATGAACACATTTCAGTAGTGCATCGCATTTAGATTCCTCATTAACTGGGAAATGTTGTATGATACGTGAATATCTGCCGTAGCAAAAGCTGCACGTGCGTGCTACGAAAGTTGTATTAAAAGAGCTTATAAAAAAACTTTAATAACTTTGGTCGTTCTTTCCGTTGACTATACCAACACGATCCTTAACTCCATAATCATAAATATTATTAACTGCCCACCATCCAGGTTATTGCCTGGACAACACTTATCCTATTCCAAATAAGTTATAGGAAAATAAAATAAATAATAAATAAGAACACAAGTCCCTATAAATATAAGAATTAATGCCTTAGTATAATTTCAAAATAACTTTTCCTGTTGCTTGGAAGCTGATTAGGAGAATCTGCATTTCAAATAAGATGAATGATGAGCTTAGGCAAAAATATGGGAGCTCAAGTTCCTGGGAAGGGTTTTATTTATTTTAAGGGCCCGCACTTTAAAGAATTTGTTCTCGTCTCATCAATTTTGAATCAATGAGCAAATAAACTGACGTCTTCAATAAATATTGCTGTCAGATTAAAACGAAAGCCACATTTCTTATGAGCGATGTAGAGCGCTACGCTTGCGCAGAAAATACGTGTGTCAGGGTAGCTCGAGTGCGCTAACACGGCCCGCGGTCAACGGCCTTGACATTGTACCCGTTTTGTGTTTACATCTGATTTGTATTCTTTAACGACACGCATAATTATCGGCATTTAATGCAATGTAGTCACGTGGAGAAACTTTATAGCTGTTATAAATAAACAGTTGCTGTATGAGTTTTTTCAGTAACTTAAAGTGTTGTTATTTATTCAGCAGCAGTTCGACCCCAGACGGCAGCGTACATTAAATTTAAGACGAATTTAACGCCACTCAGCGAGACCTCACCTGCCGGTAATAAAGACGACCTTTGGTTTGTTTCCCGCTACTCTCATAATGTTCTTCGTGTAATGATCTGAGTTTACTAAACAAAGGGGGTAAGCTCTACATCCAAATTGCGTTGCGTGGTCCAAATACCGTTATAATTACGTTCAAATAACTGCTGCACATTAGCAGTTTCTTTTACTAAGATAAAATTACAAAAGCGCGTTAATTTTAATCGAGGCCGTAGGCTTAAGGAATGCCGAATGATTTTTCTAACACTTCGAACTCATGAATATGACTTTAAAATTCGGCCAGCCATGTTTCCCCCATAATTAAAGTTGAGTGAGGCCAAAAGACAAAGCTGCAGTATTTTACTTGTGAATGGGTTTGAATAAGATAGAAATAATTTAAGGATTTTGTTACTTTTTCATGATAACTAGTTTGTGCACAAAACACGAGTTGCAGAACATTGATAATGAAAGCGTTTCCATATTTACAAGGAGTTAAATGTGAGCTTAAATTTTAGAAGAGGTTCCGTCTGATTTCGAAGTTCCGTCTGGTGTCGGACGTAAAAGAATAGCACCATCCCATCACTTCCCGTGGGTGTCGTAAGAGGCGAGTAAGGGACTCACCGGAGAATGGGCAGCAGCATTCTCTGTACATTGCAACAGCTACACTGCGATCGCCAACCCGCGTGCCAAGCGAAGCGGTTATGGCAACCCCCTTTAGGGGAGGCCTATGTCCAGCAGTGGACGTCTTTCGGCTGGCATGATGATGATGAAAGCGATGGAAAATTGGAGAATTATGCAGAGCGTGACAGTACACTTGCCATAAAATTTGTCCATTTCTCATTTTAATCATCCTTTGTCCCTCACCATTTTATCTTGCTCGGACTATGTATATAAGATATTCCATTTACTTCTAAGGATTTACACCTTCCCGTTGAAGGAGTACCTATAGTTCAGCCCGCTATAGTCGGAAACGTAGTGAACCAAATATTAAAATTCCAAGTAGGCACGACTGTTTACCGCAAAGACAAAGTGCTCGTGGTCAACATTTACTAGTTAGCTTAATGCTTCCATCGAAGGGCAAGTCTAAACGCTGCGAAGGTTCTATGCGACACGAAGAATGCTTATGTTACAACGAAAGGTATTCCGGGCTTAGTAGATAAGTAGATGTAGTTGTGTAGCCCCATTTTGTTGAATCCATAATCTCATCTACAGATGTCATGTCTGTAGAGATTACAGTCTGTCATATTTCACACCACTGTCATATAGTGTCATATACCAAAGACTAAAGACGGCATTTGTAGATTTCTTGCAATATGTTTGATTGGTTTCAATTTTAAACAAAATAGAGCACCTTAAACTTATTTCACTCGCTAATCTGATACGCTTGAAGTAAACAACATTGTTCTTACCAAGTTTACCTAGTCAAGTAAAATTCTTCCTAGAATAGCGTACAATACGGGACACACACAATTATCGTTCATCTCCGTCCTCCCACAGTCCACTTCTGCATTTAACAAAGAGTGACAACACCAACACAGCTGGACGCCGAGTGTTTCTATCTTTTCGCCGCAAATGCTTCGACGACACGGAAGCAACCTTCCTGTCATTATGAATCGTTAACTTGAGAGGTGATTACCTATAAGTGCACAAATGCTACAGCTTCCCAAGACCTGTTTATTTGCACAAACTTAGTGTTAGCGTCCAGGATTAGCTCCTGGCTAGCAATTGACGATGCTATTTTTAGATTCTAAACCAATACTACCGTTTTATCGAACTCATTTTTTTATCGGAATTTAAGAAGCGGTAACAATTAATTACGTCTATTAATTAAAGAAAGTAACTGTTAATTAAGAGCTTTTTATGAGTATGATAGGAATTTTATAAAACCATTTTAACAAAAATAGATTCACACATGCAAATTGCTCCAGTTAAAAAACCTGTTAGACAGGTAAGTTGGAACCAAAACACATTTATTCTAGAAAGCTCCAATAAATCGAGATCAGTTGGTAGTATCGCCGGTAGAAGTCATTAGTGCGTAAATTCATTGCCATTACCTCGTAGCGCCTGCGCCGGCGCCAGCTACATGACGCGACGACGACGCGCGATCGTCTCCATCAAAAGGACGATGTAAATAGCAATTTTATGTGTTTAACTGTACATAAGTTGATCAATAATGTATATCTAATTGTTGTTTAGGGTTATTTTCCAAGCGATAACAATTTATAAAATAACTTCGATGCAAGGTTAGGAAAACTGCTTTATAAATTGTGAAGATACATGGTATTACCATATTTCCCTATATGAAGCGCAAATTTTAGAACGATGGGAAATTGTCGATATCACACATAAAGGATAATGCTACTGTAAGAGCCATGGGCGTGCAGTAGGCTACAGTAAGGGTAGGCCAGCCCATACATAATGCCCAAAAAAAAACTCACCACATTATTCAGGGTTGAAATCACGATACTGACGATGCGAATGTTCGTCCACTTTGAAAGTTTTATTTTGGGCATGACCTACCCTTACTGTGGCCTACTGCACGCGCATGGTAAGAGCAACATAAGAAGAACAGAACAATGATCTGGATGTTGTAAAATAAATCAATAATAAAGATGGAATGTGTTGTAGAAAAGTATAACCTCTGTTGTGCGGACTTGTTTTTATAGATATATTGTTTCTTAATGTATTGCCTAGTTACTTGAAATAAACACTCTTGTCATTCAGCATCTTTTTCTAACTCTTATTTTACTAATAATATATTTAATACTATTCCAACCAAATATCACAACACGTTATCAGCACGAAGCTGTGGAAGAGTTTAAAATATAATTTGTAATAAAATTAGTTGAGTTTCTTGTGTGACTAAAAATTTTACTAGTCGAAATGTCACGTGAAACTGGAGATGCTTCGAGTGTTAATAAGTCTAATCCCTCTACGTCGAATTCATCTTCGATTCCATCATTTTGTCTTCGAAATAAAGATGGATATCCTACTTGGAAGTTTAAGATGAGAAATTACCTTTTACACGAAGACTTGTGGGTAACAATTAGTGGTTATCCGGATGGTGACACGACCCCTGCTTCGATCAAGGTACGCAACGACGAAAAAGCTCTTGCAAAAATTTGCTTAACAGTTGACGGTGCAGCTATTACTCACGTTAGATGTGCGAAAACTGCAGCCGAAGCATGGAAATACTTGCAACAGGCGTTTGAAGATAAGGGAATGGGAAGAAGACTAGCTTTAGAGCGAAAACTGTACAGGTTGAGTCTGTCAGATTTCGGAAATATTGAACTGTACATTTATGCAGTTTTATCAACCGCACAGGATCTTGCGGATATTGATGTTGTCATAGAGGATAGGTCTATTGCTGCTATACTTTTGGGAGGGCTCACTTCGAAATATGAACCTCTCATTATGGCTCTAGAAAGTTGTAATATAGACGTGACTACTGACTTAGTAAAGACAAAACTGCTGAATGAGATGTCTAAAGATGC
>NDFZ01004582.1:48439-86364 GCA_002192655.3 Mamestra configurata
GCATCTTTAGACATCTCATTCAGCAGTTTTGTCTTTACTAAGTCAGTAGTCACGTCTATATTACAACTTTCTAGAGCCATAATGAGAGGTTCATATTTCGAAGTGAGCCCTCCCAAAAGTATAGCAGCAATAGACCTATCCTCTATGACAACATCAATATCCGCAAGATCCTGTGCGGTTGATAAAACTGCATAAATGTACAGTTCAATATTTCCGAAATCTGACAGACTCAACCTGTACAGTTTTCGCTCTAAAGCTAGTCTTCTTCCCATTCCCTTATCTTCAAACGCCTGTTGCAAGTATTTCCATGCTTCGGCTGCAGTTTTCGCACATCTAACGTGAGTAATAGCTGCACCGTCAACTGTTAAGCAAATTTTTGCAAGAGCTTTTTCGTCGTTGCGTACCTTGATCGAAGCAGGGGTCGTGTCACCATCCGGATAACCACTAATTGTTACCCACAAGTCTTCGTGTAAAAGGTAATTTCTCATCTTAAACTTCCAAGTAGGATATCCATCTTTATTTCGAAGACAAAATGATGGAATCGAAGATGAATTCGACGTAGAGGGATTAGACTTATTAACACTCGAAGCATCTCCAGTTTCACGTGACATTTCGACTAGTAAAATTTTTAGTCACACAAGAAACTCAACTAATTTTATTACAAATTATATTTTAAACTCTTCCACAGCTTCGTGATACTTTACTACTTTTATATTTGGTTGGAATAGTATTAAATATATTATTAGTAAAATAAGAGTTAGAAAAAGATGCTGAATGACAAGAGTGTTTATTTCAAGTAACTAGGCAATACATTAAGAAACAATATATCTATAAAAACAAGTCCGCACAACAGAGGTTATACTTTTCTACAACAGAATGTAACACAAAGAACAGCACAACACAACAGGGATAATAATTTGTAGGAGCAAAAAACAAACATAATAATTGCGAAGCTGAACAAACTCCCAGAGACAGTTGGGTTAACCCCGTAATATATAGCTTCGATTATGAGTTTTTGTGGTTTCAGAGCTTCTGGCTATTCAATTTAAAGCTAAATTCTTTCTTCTTGGTGTTTTGTTTTGACTTTATCGATTTCTTAGTTAAGGAAAACGTGCCTGTTTGTGGTACATCGCGTAGCTGCAGTTAATTAGCTATGATTAAAACCAATTAATCAACGGAATGATATATATTTATATCATTCCGTTGATTAACTTTTGGTCTTTTGTTGGATTTTAAATTATAGCTTGAGACATCTCAGTTTCTACCTTGATACATTACGAATTAAATTATACAGTCAAAACTAGCAAAGTGTCACCTTTATCCATTGATGGTTTAAGTTGGCTCATTGTAAGTTTTTGGAGGAGGCCCTCATTGGGCTGATGACGTATTTGGGCCCATTAACACTTCTGACAAAACAATAAAGCAATCAGTCTGAGTTTCACCATAAGTAATGTCTTTTAGTTAGTTACTTACCAACGTGATGACTTGGAATTACCGCAGGATACACTATTTAGTTCCAAATCTTCCGTCATGGTTTTCTTGGAACCATTTGTTCATATCAAATTATAAGATTAGCTTCTATGCAGTCACGAACTTTTTTTACGAGCACGGTAATGAGCATTACTTCCGAGACGTTTCCTTATTTATGTTTAAAGTTTTAATAATAGCACTTGTATGAATCATACGTCTGATTTCAGAATGCCTTGAATTTCACAAAAACATCTCGATTGTTTCTGCGAATGCATGTGTATTTTTTATCCCTCTGTAAAGGTGTTAGCAGATGACGTCGTCGGTACATATTCATGCACACCTGTACAATCAGGAGTCAGCAGTTAGAACGTTGGAACAAAGCAACGTAATTAACCTTAAATGACGGAAACATACCGTTCATGCAGCAGTTGCTAAATGAGTCGTGCTTACAATTAAAGCAGAGACTAAATTACCCTTAGCTTTGGTACTTACTACGAGACTGTGGTATGGGATATCTTTGAATAAGATACTCCCGATTTATGTAACAGGATTAATATTTGCTACAGATTGCTAGCAGTGCTATCACACGAAAACATGAAAGTTTTCGAAATTTTGAAAGCTTAAACTTATAGAAACTTAAAATATTTTTAAATCAGGTTTTAGAAAAGTGAAACGGAGCGTGTTGATTTGTTTAGCTATGGAAAAACCTAAAAACAAGAATAATAAACTAATATACGATAGTCTTCAACTCATAATTAAAAACAACAAAATCAACATCAATTAGCTCAAACAACAAATCGAGCACACAAAAATAATCTATGTCACGCAGACGGCGCCGGCGCAAAACCAAAAACCGGAATACTTAGCGGTGATAGTTCAATCTTACTATGATTGACATCTAATCACCATCCGATAGACCGGACCGGGCCAGAGTCGCTCCGAAAAGCGATTAAGTAACATTAACGGTTTTTGCTTGCTTAACGGTTAAACCGGAACACATAATTACACTTCAAGTCGAATGTCGTGCCGTTGTTTCAGCCGGGTTTAATTCATGGACATCACACAGGGAGAGCGGTAAAGAAATGAGTTAAAGCCTACTGAGTGTATCATGGTCGGGTATGACTGTTCAAAACATTCGCGTTTGGGAAAATGGAAGCTTATGTTGATGTCTATGAAGTTCTGTTTCCCTATTTTAGAATTAAAATATTTACAGCAGATAAGGAAACGAAAAGGAGTGTATGTATATCAACTGCTTAGTGTCAAGAAAGATTAAAAATCTAGGAAAAACGTTAATATTATACTTCTATTTCACGTAGGTGAAGTAACGGCAATCGTTCTAAACTTATGTTCTGGATAAAAGTATCTGATAAAATTATATAATGAGACCAGTGAACAAAATGGATAAGGTGAAAGAGTATATTGGAGAAAGTTTAAAAGAGGTATCAGTGACAGAAAAGTTGAATCGTTTGTCCTGTTATATGACGAAGAAGAAATAAACGCATGTGACTTGAAAGAGTCATCACGATGAATGGAGACTTGGAGGGGGGAGAAAGCTCAAGGATAACATGGATGGATTATATGAGGAATGGTATAAAAGAAAAAGGAGCCAGTGATAGCGCGACGTATCGCCCTGACCCCAAGTAACATGGGACAAGGACAGGAGAAACATGAAGATGATCCGATAAAATAATATTATAAGCCGACGAAAAATAATATAATAGCTTATTCTTAAGCATTTGTAGAGCAGCTGAAAATGCTTATACCTATGTACAGGTAGTTTTTAAATTCGTGATAGAGCACCATTGGCATTATAAACCTGACCTATAAAGAAAGTGACCCTTCAATTCGAAATAAAAGGTCCATCATTTGTAAACAGGTGCGGAATACACGAAGGGTGAAATTGATGGCTCTGTCCGTTTCCTGAGTGGGTGACCTTTCGCAGGTTGTTAATAAGTAAACATTATGCCGACTTTATTACTGTCTATCCGTTACTGGGAGGATTACAAGAATGTTAATGGTACCTAAATATAATTAACTGTCTGCAGGTCATGTCTACATACTACAAATATGTGAAGAAACATAGAACGGTCGAGTCCTTTCCAAGCAGATTTTTTTGAGCACATCCCAAAGGGTGTACCTACCCCCTACTTGCGTGGTTCAGATTTCCTCTTAGTCCAGAAACCATCGAGTAGACTCTTACTATTTGACTATATTGAAATACTAACCAGAACATGTGATGCAGCTGATTGGGTCGGTAATTATTCAGACTTATACAAAAAAATTAAAGATATTTTACAGCGTGAGTAGGAAATGTGGTAGTCGCAGGTACAGTAGTGATCCTGACATTCAATTCCAGCACAGAAACGTGCCAGAGAAAATAAGGACTTACAGATATCATAATTATGTTGATTAGACCGGGAAAAGTAGAAATAGGAAGAGAAAGCCTCTGTATTGCAGTGGGATAACATAGAGGCAGATAAATTAATATTATGTAAAGTTGAAAGCTTTAGTCGCTCTAGAAGATAGTAGCTCTGGATAGGAGTAGCCGAGAATCGAGATGACTGACGTGGGATTGGTAAGACCTATGTCCAGCAGTGGACAGCTGAAGGCTGACGATGATAGTACGAAGTCTCCAAAACCAATCAAGGACCACAAGAATCAACATACTATTGCCTACTTTTTACTATGTTTGACTAATCACTATCTCCACATAAGTGATAACAATAGTAGTTGACACCAAACAAACAAGTTTAGAGGTCAGCTCCGGTGTTAACAAAGCCTATGTTAGCCACGAATAGGTAAAACATCAAATAAAACGCAAAATTACAAATACTTATTGTAGTGATAAATTCCTGAAGCAAATCCTATTGCTTCAGGAATTTAGTAGCAGTCAGTGTTGTTTTATTACATGCTATGATAATACTTGTCGTCGTTCGGATGAGAATAGTGATAATGATAATATTTCCATATTTGAATGTTGGATTTGATTATAAACTGGTGACTGGATACGTAATATGGGCAGGTATTAAAAATTCTTCAAACATTAGATTAATCATGGCGTATGGCATGGCGATAGTCGATCTGGCACCGTTGGAGCTGCAGCACAGCCCAAGTCTCGATCAAATCGAAGGCTTTCTCGTAGTCCACAAACAAGGTTACCGACATAGCCCGAAGGATAGCTAAACTGAAATAGCAGTGGGCAGGGCAGATTGCTCGCAGAACAGATGGTCGATGGGGCCGAAAAGTTTTGGAGTGGCGACCGCGTACCGGAAGACGTAGCGTTGGAAGGTCTCCCACAAGGTGGACCGATGACCTGGTGAGGGTCGCGGGTAGCCGATGGATGCGAGACGCACAGGACCGATTGTTGTGGCGACACTTGGGGGAGGCCTATGTCCAGCAGTGGACGTCTTTCCGCTGATATGATGGATTAATCATCTGCAATAATTCCTAACAGAAATGACTCCGGCCCAGAAATACTGCTTGGTACATGAAAAAAGCCCACGTAAAATCAGGGCGATGTCACAAATATTTGCGTGCCATTTCTCCTTGGCACAGGATTTTCTGCAATATTTTCAGTTAAATGGGAGCATTTACTTGTTTTTTCATTGTGGAATTCTGATACTTTACAGTGAAAAGGGATTAGGGAGAAAGGCAACCTTAAGACTTTCTTTTTTTAAATGTTATACTACCGCATAAAGTTAGTAGTAGTACAGCATCATCAAACCTTGTCATGTAAATAATATAATCCGAATTAAAATTCTTGTTTTGCCTCAAAAGTTGTATTTTTCCGTACTCAGGTACTATTTACCTTTATGTAGGTAGGTACCTATATAATGTCCAACATTTTATGTCCCGCTATCCACATACTAATATTGTCTTTAAAAGGTAAGCATCGAATGTAGAGACGATAACTTTATGCTAATTCTAAACCCAATAACAATTTTGACGATAATTTCTAAGTATAAAATTGAAAGAAATAAGTAGGTATTATGTTTCTTGCAGGATTGTTAAGCACGTGCTTAATTCCGTATATTTTGTTGTTTTCCTTCATTAATCTGACTTCCTTATGTCTGAAGTGATATGGTGCAATCTTCCCTAGGCATCTGAACAATAACATTAAGGTATAGGTAGACGCATAGGTACCTTATTGAGGAAAAAACATTTTTTGTTCACTGTCGGAAATTCGGAATTTAAGGTGTCTGACGTAACCGGTATTAAATAAGTGCGAATCACATTTCGTTTCGGGTCGTTGCATTTCATCAGTGCGCTATCCGTGGACGTCACTCGTGTCACCGCTGTACGTCAAAGAAACTACAATCCTATAAACTGGTTGGAATACTACAGTCTAGAATATTGGATAAAGAATAATAAACAATCCTATAAACTCGTTGGCGTATTAAAGTCAGAATATTCGGTTAATCAAGGTTTTAGTAAAGAATGATAACCTTAATACAGACACCCGTATACATAATAATATGAGGAATTGAGGACCTTATGACTTCGTCAGCGAAAGGTGTTACCGTTGCTGATCACTGGGCCACACATAAAATTTAAGAACACATTTTGCCATCGATACGCTAAGAAGAAGAATATAGTGAAATACATACTACCTACTTATAATATCTATAACCAGTAGCTAACTTCTCACGGTATTTCCTTTGCAAATCTCAGTCTATCCATTGCTAAATATTAAATAAACTCTGACGTCTACGAAAACAACCAACAATGATAAGACAAACAAGTAATTACCAACCGATGTTAACGGATTTTGCAAAGCGAAATTTTGAAAACATTGTTGTCAAAATAACAACGACGCCTATTCTGTTCAATTAGCAAAGTTTTTGAACCGTAACGCGTGAAAATTTTCACACAACCGTTTGATGTGACGAATACACAACGGACATATCGGATCTATTTATATCTTTTATAATGTTAATTTTTGTAGTTACAAAAAATAAGCTGAGCTTGTCATAATTTTCAACCTGTGTAGGTGATTAAGGCCTCTTACAGCTCAGCAACGAAATTATCGAAACTTAAAATTCTGAAAATGAAATGTATGACAAGATAAGTGTTTGTATGATATGAAAAGACAAGTATGAATGTTGATGAAGTACGGAAAGAGGTAGACGAAACAAAATATTGAAGATGACAAATATTAAAGAGTGGAACTAAAGGAACCGAAATCTGACATGGCAGACAGACAGGTCTAGGTACACCTCTGTATCATTGTAAAGAGGTGTAACTAAACGAAAAAGAGATAGGTAAATGAATATAACCCAAATTAATGGGGCTAAGAACAGGTAGATAGTGAATACTAATATTATAAAGAGAGTGCGAATTTTGTAAGTCTAACTTACAAAATTCGCACTCTCTTTAGGAGGGTAATTATTCAAAACGACATGAGCGAATGGCGATATATCATTTAAATGACTAATTAAGATACCTGTTGAACACGGACAAAATCGGAGAGGACTGCTAGTTAGTCATAGAAGCAAAGAGGAGAAGAGAAGATGGTAAAAAACGTACCTAGCAGTGGCTCAGCACGAAAAGCACAGTCATGTTTATTCAAAGTTAATTAAAATGAACTAAGTACATAGACGATGACTCTTACATAAAGCACAACCGTCAAATGCTTCTATTCAGTTTGATTGTCTCCTTTGTATTCAGCATCTCGATTCAAGGTCATCTATACAATATTGTTTATGTACAAACAAACAAATATTATTAGTTTATTTAGCTTCCAGTTGTACATTGTTTGGAGGTTAACGACGTTATCCTTATGTATTGAGCTAAACGTATTTATTTTTTGTCGTCTCCTTTATAACTTTGGAAGATTGTTTGCGAATAAAATATAAATTTTATTTAGATTTACCCTTCTAAAATTGGTTGTTTACTGATAATTTGTCATTTGCTTTGGTTGAGACTAAAGAACATACACGAGTCCATATCTACTTAGAATTTCGCAGAGTAAAATTTTAAACGTGCTAAGGTGTTCAGCAAGTCCGTGAAAATTGTACTGTACGTAAGTGTGTTCTCGGTCCTAAAAACCATAGGAATCCTTAGATCCTGTGTTCAAGTTTTTATTTTCCAAATGATTTTGCTCTAATCTACCGAAGTCATTGATGCGAACGTTACAGTCGATGCCTTAAAAACTGTCCGATAATCACCTGATGATGCACCAAGCTGTCACAGACCGTGAATGATGTTTTTTTTGCTAACGTAACGAATGACAATGACTGCATGATTCTAAAATTAGCGACAAATTAAACCTTCGATGGAACATTTGGAATGACAGATCAATAACAACTCTTGTTTGTCGTATTTTTAGCCTGAAACAATTGGCTGAATTGAAATTACCGTGGCCAGCAGTTATTATGGGACAAGGAGTATTTCGGAAAACTTCCGTTACCTATGTAGTGCGCCAGCGTCGACATTATGCTTTGCCTCTTTCTTAAGATCGATCGATGTGATATATTTATAGCTCAGCATAAATGTATTATGATTATACAGATTGAGTAGCAGTTATTAGCTCGTGGCTACAAATAACAGCCACACGGGTCGATATAGGTACAAGGTTAAGCAATGCTTGCCGAAGTCGGACCGTAGATGGGTGACCATCTTACAATACCAAGATTCCTCCGTGCCTCGGAAACCACGGTTAGCTGTTGGTCTGGGCTGTCATTTGTAGATTATGACATTCGTTACGGGTAGTCAGCCAAGCCAAGGAATCTGGCAGTAGTCTTTCCAAGAGGGATCGTGTTTTTTTTTACTATTGATATGCACACGTTTGACCACTATCTCACCTGATGGTAAGCGATGATGTGGTCGAAGATAGAGCACGCTTGCCTAGAAGTAACCTATTCACTCATAACTTAAATACCCCCAGGTTGAAGCCATCAGGAAACACGCCCGACGACTCTACCACTCTTCTCCAAGAGAGTCGCAAGGAGACCAGCACTCTGCGCAAACCACGACCTGTCCTTTCGCCCTCGCCGCCGAGGCCCGCCGCGACGTCCCCGTCAAAATCCGCCCCGACCCTTGCTCGAGCCAGCCCGCGCCACTGAGCCTGTAATCTTAAATTCATCCCCTAATCATAATTCTAGTTTGATTCAGCACGTCCCTAGCTGTCCTCCCCCTAGCAACGCCATAAGCCGAGGCCCGTACCCCACGGGGGTACCCTTAGCGTGTAGTCGCTTAGTTTGGAAGTAATATTATTAATATTAAATAAGGCCACCACAGGCAAGCCCGGTTAACCAGCCGACAACCTCATAGGTTGAACTACGAGACGCCACTCAAAAAAAAAAAGCTATCAGGAAACACACTCTGGCAGGGAATTTCACTCCTTAGCTGTACGCAGAATGAAAGTGTTCCCAAAACGATTTGTGCGTGTGGGTGTGGGAGTTATTGGGTTGTAGAAGTCAGATAGTCAGTCGCTCTATGTAAATACTGGTACTAAGCTGCGTCCGGTCAAACTGGGAGCCGACCCCAACATAGTCGGGAAACGGCTAGGCAGGTTGATTGACAGCTGCGTAAGTGTGTATAAAAGGTACACGTACCATTAAAGTTGATTCAAAGTTACACAGCATTGCTTCGCACGTAATATCAGCTGTAAATAAAATTAGCCGTTTTTCATCAAGTTGGACATCGTCTTTTTACCTCTTATCCACATGGCTAGGCTACAGGTGATTATTTCATGTGACGTTGATTTGCCATTGGCGTAAGTTGTAATGTCAACGTATAAATAAATGAGTCAGCGTAGACGCATAAGCCGCGCGGATTGCATGCAAATTGCAAACAAATGTCAGTAGGTACCTAATATTAGGTGGTATTTATAAACGATAGGATCATCGTTTACATGGCGGCAACAAGATTCATACTGATTGTACATCGCCAGAATATATGTATAAGATGTGGTTTTGAAGGAAATATGAGAAAAAAATGCTACTAAAAATACTGTGAATGAATGTAACACCACGGTGTTTTCTTTTATACGACGAGCTTAACTCCCTATAAAGTCACGAATAACCATAATGATAGGATTTAATAGTAATAAATAACAGAGTATGATTATTATAATAACAGATAACTATTCAACGTATCATAGTATAAGTACCTAGTAACTTTGCTCAGAAAATTGATTCTGAGTTTTGCGTGGGAAAACGAGAATTTAAAAGACTTAAATTTGTATACCTTTTTAGGGATCGATCCCTGGTATGGAAGAACGAAATCCTTATAGGATCAGTCGTGTATCTGTCTGACTGTCTATACTTATGTCTGTCCTCCGTTGAACTTTTCAAAGGGCTTAAACCAACCGACTTTGTTAGACTAAACTAGTACCTACAGCCTACATGTATTGTAGCAGTACATAACGGCAATGTGATACTACGACTCTTATCTATCACCAAAACGATGCATTAACATTCCTTAACGGAAGAACAATAAACAGTTGATTTATAAGACACGCTGATTTAAATCAACCATGGCTATCGACAACTGAAATCAGTATGGACGGATTTAGATGCGGTCAAGATCACTAACACTATGTATAATCACAATACATAGTAGGTATGTGGGAACATAATACGTAAATGTCAAGTTGCATTATTTGCGAATAAAGTAGGTATTGTAAAGGTTGCTTGCTGAACCTTATAGCACGTAAGTTGGTAGAAAAATAGTAGGTACCTTCTGGCTGGTTTTGAAAACTCATTCGAATTTAGAATCAGTTGATTGCAACCGGTTACACAGTCTTATAGCATCTTGGTATGATGTAAAACCACCTGAACCACAAGGGATCTAAGCATTAACATAAGGGGACTATGACAAGGACAACTAAAATGGGGGGCGCATGAGAGGTAAATGGGGTTTCACGAGACCGTATCCCATTTAGGCAGGTCGTCACTAAGTAGTCACTTATGCTTAATCTTCTTAATCAAACAGAGAGCATGTACTTCTGTAACAACTGAGGAATAACCGAAACAGAAAATATCTCCAAGGGGCTTATAGTTTGGGACCCACTGATGTCAAATTAGTCCAATTTAAAAATAAATCATATGCGTATATATTCAAACCGTTACGAAAAGAGCAGAGAGCTCTTGCAGTGCACACCCAGCAAATGCCTGATGATTGTGTTGAATTTCAAAGAGATTCATAAAAGGTTTCAGCCAAGTCCTTGAAGAAATATTTTTCCTGGTTTCAGTACAATCTAAGAATCACATTAGTTAATGTTTTCCTGTAATAACAACGCAATAGGTCATCTTTATAATGAACTGAAACCGTTTTAGTAGGTACTGAACGTCAGCTGCCTTTCAAAAACAAATAAAGTACGAGCTCGTCGACAAGGACTTGACGTTAAAATGATGAATGAAGTTATTTACCGTAAATATGGCGATACACGTAGGCAAAGACTCTATGCACGTAGGTCATCGCTCTGTAATACATATATTATTATAAAGATGTATTAGTAAAATCTGATTCAATAATCCATTTGTCAAATACAAGTAAGTAACATGAATCAAATACACGTAAGTACCTAACGAATAAATAACGTAGTTTTCTCTGAAGAATTCTACAAAGAAAACCGAAGATTTTAATAAATATCCAATAATTTTTCATTAGGTTTTTGCACCTAATGATTTGCATTTGCAATTATTTGCACATATTACATCCAGTATTACATCTATAAAGTGGTTCTGGTTACGTGAGAACACACCATAAATAAATGTGTCTATTCAGCATTGTAAAACCAAATTGGATAATATTTAGAGACATTAATTAGTACCGTCCAAGTTGGGAACTAACAGGACGGCGCTAAAAGAAAAGCAAAGAATAATACGGAGCCACTAACAAAGCTACAGGCCAAGTGCTAATTATACAGAAGCACCGGGGATTCTCTACAAATACAACTCGGCGACAAGAAGGACCAAAAGCTTTGGTCCTTCGACCCGCTGGTTAAAATAAATTGCACGTTGCAAAAACATGGACGTCGCACTTGTTCGTATTTTTTTCTGGACAATTACAGAACTGCCCACATCCTACAAAACCTCGTTTATTACGATACCTTTTTCGGTTCACAGCCAATCTTATTCAATTTGTCTTTAATAAGGCACAAAAAATAAGGCACATAATAAATAAGAGAATTGCACATACCAGTAAAATACAAAGATTGCGTCAATTTGCATGGCATATTATTATTATTCTTATTAAGCCCATAACAGAACCTAGACCAAGATTTTGTCAAACCAACCAAACGTGCAAATTTTCATTCCGATCTGCTAAACAATGTAACCTTCATTGAGTGGAAAATTCGACACATTGATATTGTAATGGTCCATAATACGAATATATTTATTAACAGTCCATGTATAACATTCTTGATAATCCTCACGTATAAAAGCTGGCGTCTGTCTACTTAAGATTAACTTTTAATTACATATTAAGTACAATTTCATCGTAAGAAAAAGAAGATAAATAGAAAAACTACTTTTATGAAGACTGGCAGATTGGAAAATATTATAATAGCTTATTTTATGTGAAAATACTTAAATAATATACTTTTATGATGCCTATTAATGCGCTTTAATGTCCCCAAGTCATTAACATATTGCATTATATAGTTTTAAATGTATTTAACGGCTGTAAAAGTGTAGATGAATTTTTGAAAAGCACTTATTCTAAGCAATTTAATTGATATCGGTGACACTAAGCATACATCTCATAAATTTTATCTTTTTTAAGTTATTCAAATAGGCACATTAAGTAAAGCTTTAAGAGACAAGATATAAGTAGGTATATTGTTATCTTTAGCTCCTGGTTTTCCGCATACATACTTGTCTGATGTGGAGTTTGTTCCACCAGCATAAACAAGGTAGGTTTGCGGTTACCTTGCGGTTACATTCCCGTTAGGACACAAAAATATTGAAATGTACTGTTTTTCGCACTCTTTGATTTTAGTTTTCGAAAAGAATAACACAGCACGTTCAAAAATAATATTTAATTGATGATTTAACACTTAAATAGAGTACAATAGGTTAGAAAGGATATTGTGATGAAAATAATAATAAAACTATATTTTTTTTAAATGTGTTTGACATGGGGTCCTAGAACATTAAAAGGCTACGACTGGGCCGAATCGAACCCACAGAGACCTGTAAGACACTTTTATTACAGTTATGCATATCGTGGAAATCTATTTCCCAGTTATTTCTTATTTCTAATCAACCCATAAAATCTCTTAAAAGTTGTAAGTATAAATCGATTACATAATTATTTTATTAACACACGCGTGTGACTAATATATTTTTGTATAAACTACGTAAGCATCTGTGGCGTATAAAATGTAAAGGTAATCGCAATAAATGAACTATGCAATAACACTGTTGTATAACATTGAACAATCCATATGATTTTGCACTGAACTGATTTTGATTGATAATAAAAAAATTAATTGTTTCTACGCAGATGGCCTACAGTCGCGTAGCCTTCGAGAATTAGGATAAAATTGTTTAGACCTAGACAGAAATATTAGGTCACTTTTAGTGTAAGTAAAAACTCCGTAAGATTATAAAATATCTTGAGAGATTGTAAACTCTTGATAAATCGTCAACTGAACATTTGGAATGCGTAAATATCGCATTAAAATTTGACAGTCTATAATCTCTCGAAGTCTTTCCGAGAAACTGCTTGCCCTCGCGAGAGGAACCTGGATGAGGTTTGAACAGGAACCCACATTCCTACGTTCACAAGAAAAGCGAGGCCTATGCTCAGCAGTGGGCGAAGTTGGGCTGTGGATGATTGATTTTATAATGGAAACTTCGTTTTTTATGACGTGCTTTTTTGTTAGTTCGTTGAAAGTTCAAGCATGAGCATTTGCACTCTCCTTCCTGAAATATATTTCCAAATGAATTCAAAGCACATACAAGCTGATACATTGTTTTCATCGTGCTTTAGGACCAACTGTGCCAGTGCCAGTGTTAATGTCAAAATGCAGCTAGAATCTGCAACCAATTACCCACTAAATTAGATAAGGTACGTATAAAACCTCCACATGCTCCTCTAGTGCTCAACTTATTACGATAGCGCAACAAAAAGCGCAATCTTTAGCCAGCTGAAAGCGATTTCGTTTCGAAAATCTATTACAAGTGGTAACAGATGGCACTTCACATAAATGAGTAATACTCAAAAGATTGATGCCCTTGTCCACTTTACAAGCGAAGCCTGTTTAGCATTCCAATTTTCGTCTCCAAAATTCATGATTTTATAGGTATTTTTTTTCCTTGTCGAGATAAACAAATGCGCCCAAATATTTCCTGTATACTAAGTACTACTACTTGTTGGTATTTGTCTCAAATGCGAAGACAACTCACGCTTCCCTAATCTTGCAGAATTGATACGTTTTAAACCTCTTACTTACCTATGTTGGTACTTAATTAGATTTTTTTGATGTATATTGTCTTTCATTCATTAGTGAGACAAATTGGAATATCCTTCGTTAGAAGGTGTTCAGTGTTCAGCCTATTTAAATGTAAATGATGATCACGTGGTTAGGTAATGTAAACCTATTCATTCAAAGTGTCAATTCCCGTTCTACTTACATAGTATTAATTTGCCTAATGCCACAGTAATATACATAAGTACTGAAGTAATGGTCACTGTGTTAAAGCTTTAGAACTCAACATACCTATAAAAAGTGACTCCAGGCATAGTCCAACAGAAACAAACTTAAACATAGAATCTATGAGTGACCTTGGGTTTGTTATCGAAGGCGTTCACGAGTCACGACGCATAGAAAGTTCAAATGATCATTCGAACTAGTAATCGAATCCAGAATGTAACTGCTTAGTTCGTTTTAAACTGAAAACACCATCGGATTATGACAATCTTGTCGTGTGCGCCTACGCAGAGTAGTATAACCTTCTTGCGTAGAGATATGGTGTCGTTTTATGATCATATGAGCGGTAATAAACGGAACACGTAACATCACTTAACACTGATATACGGTAGTTCACCAAATGTTGGATACTTTCACATTTCAAGAGAAATGTCAAGGTCAGAAACGCAGCTTTTTGAAGTTATTTTTGTATTGGTATCGTCTCTTGACGTATGTACCAAGTACGGTGAAGTACGGACTAGGGTCAGTCACTGTGCCTGCGGTGCATCGATTACGCCTTTGTAAACTTAGATTATAGGATAGCCATGAAAGTTCATTAGGTGTGGTTTTATGCCAATCACGTGTTTTCTATGGCCAACTAATGATCCTGAATGAATGCCTAATAGACACGTGTAGCTACTTTAAGGTTTGACTATATTTAATTAACTGAAGAACAGTAAGTGACAGAGTATCTGACTACGATATCATTATAGAACAGTTCGTTTTAATTCTTACTTCAAATCGAAGAAATCACAGATTTCAAATAGTTTCAGGGGCATTTGGAAATTTTCTAACAAATGAAAGTTACCTATGCCCCAGAATGCGACTGGGACTTTCTAAATGAAAGAAAATTTAAAACTCATGTTAAAAGTACACTTTGTGAACAAGCATATTACAAATTAGAAGATTACATTCAGGATAAGAATGCTTGGAAACATGCTGGTCCTGCTCCATAGGACAATCAAGGGTGAAGGTCAAACTGGTTGATTAATGTATTAACTTTATAGATATACTGTTTCTTTTTTTGTGTTTTTATTTTTCTGTTGACTCACACACTGTTGTTTAATTAATGGTTCCAATGTTTGTAAATATGTGAGTACAATTTACCTAAATTTCTTTAGGAAATTAATAAGTTTACCTCTGCTGGTGATACTTTGTTCTTTAAGTAGCATACTCTGGGTGCATCGTCCTCACATAATATTAAATTAATTTTTGTATACCAAATTTTGTAAAATGATTATTTGAAAAGAGTAACTATGGAGTTTCTTGTCCGTTCTTCTCCATAAGAATCTACCTTTCCGAATGGACAGTAGAGTCACTTTATTAATGTAACATTATTATTTTACTGAACTGTAAATGATGACGTTCAAAAGTGCCGTTTAATGGCCTAATTGAAATAAACGTTTTGACTTTGACTTTGACTTTCTTTCTCAGACGTTCTAGCTACGAGCCAAACGTATGTTCGGTTTATCGAAAATACTAGACAATTTCTTTATGACACCATTTTTAATCTGCCTAGCCTCTTTCCAAAATGTTAGGGTCGGCTTGAATCAAACCAGAGAGCAAGAGATTAAGCCTATGGGCAGATTTCCTAAATCAGCACAATCTAAGACGACCCTCTGACTGATAGGTACTATTTGTAGACACAGCTAGACAAGACAAAAGTCAATTCAATTGGAGGATTGTTCAATTATGGCCATCCCAGCATGAAACTACATTAGATATTAGACTTAGCATTGAACGTCACGAGAATTTTTGTGAGATTAAGTTGGAAAATTTTTTTGGAAATTTGGAAAGTTTGGTTCATGATTGAAACCTAAATATTAGATCTTAACTTCCTATTGCATTAATGACATACAAACGCAGTAACCAGTCAAACAACAGTACATTTCAATACTTTAGTGTACCATAAACAACATCTATTCATATATAAGAAAAACTTCCGTTATTATAGTTTCCAGTGAGATGCCCCTAAACAGAGACACAGAGGCAGAGAACGAACTATGACATACTTTGTCAATTTTCATTTATTTTAACTACATGCATTACTTGACCATGTCTTTATGCCAATAGCAGCAGGCCTTTATATTTATACATTCGTCAATTACGAGTTTCCATTTATTTTAAAAAGAAAATTATACGGTAAGCAGTTAAATAAATGAAAGTAAAAAATATTCATATATTAAGTCTCACGTTGTAAACGCTACGAAATAAATTCAGTTTCCGGAGCTGAATTTCCGAACAAGTTCTATGTACCTAATCGTTTTGCAAAAAAAATGTTTGGTACACATACCGAAACTTTAGTTGGCCATTACACGGAAGAGGGTAAAGCTGGGAAGCTGGGACCCATCATACATTAAAATTATGGTTTTAATGTTTCCTTGTTAGTAAAGTTATGTTTCCGTCAATTTTATTTTTTATGCGTGTAATATTACCTCAAAAGGTGAGTATTTACCTTGTTTGGGGAACCGAAGCCCAATCAAATATAAAATTGTACATTAGGACCAAAATATTTTACGCTCTTCAAATATCGATGATAATACATTACGATGCTCATTTGATTTTTAACAAAAAACTCAAAAAGATTTTTTGGAAGTTCTGGCGTTTTTTGGTACTGGTTTCCAGTTTTAAAACGGACTTCCTTGCTGGTGCTTTTCATATGATGAGTATACTTTTTGTTTCAGTTTTTCAACCGGCCGGCACAGCACGTCTTCCATTCTCCCCCGTCAACCGCCACGCTATCAACCACTCCCATTTTATTTCATGTCCTTCCATCCATCCATTTATTCTTTGGCCTTATTCTCCCGAAGGAGTTACTTATATCAACATTTAGTTTCAGTTTAATGAACTATGAAAATAGTATTGAAACGAATGACGTACGTGATAAATAAATAGGCGGAAACTACATAATAGCACCTTTTGTTTCTAAAATGTTTCATGCACCTAAATAATAATAAATGTATGAATAATTCTATTCAGAAATCCTCAAACAACTTCCTATCAAGAATCAACATAACAAAAATCTTTTAAATATTTTTTTTTAATTTTTCAACTATGGGCTGAAGACCTCGTACTCATGGATATTAGATATTTCATGGCAATTTGAATACTAGGTTGTCTAATCGTGAAGGTTTCATTGGATAAATACCCTAATAGGTTTGTATTTTGGGCAAATTGGTCGTAATTGTCTAATTGGCCGACAAATTAATTACTTATGGTTGATTTCGGGGATCTCTAGCTTGGTTCGTTCTCCTTGCATCGTTCCAACTGCTGGGGCCGTGAACGTCATGTCTACGGCCCCAGCAGTTGCCTGGTTTCAAAACGTTCTCCTTAAATTATGTTTCTGTTATTATTGAGATCGGATAGTCGAATGCCGAAAGTTAAATTTTAGTCAACATATTATGGCGGCGGCTTCTTAGAATATTTTTATTAATTATAAATCCCGGGATCCCGGGATTGCATAACTAATCGTAAATAAAAAACATAAATTAATACAGTAGGATTCGCTTACTACGATTTCCCGCACAAATCACCATTTTAAGTCAGTCTCTGCAACAAGAGGCATGTTTTCATACTTTTTTCTGACAAATTAGGGAAGCGCAACCGTTGTAACAAGACAACTGTCATTTGTGTCAAATCAATCGCGGAGAATACACTTAAATTTGTTGATCCCGAAATCACGGGACTTTTTCGACAAAATAATGCTTTCCATACTAGTCAACATCTTAATTTTAGGCAAATATGCATACGAATATCCTATCTCTAGTTATTGTTCCTACTTTTAGCTTCAGAAGCATTGTTTGTACGAGACGTAGATTTGGTTGATTACTTACAGTATTCGTGGTATCTTCCAATTTTTATATCTGCGACAATTACGAATTAATTGCAGTTTTACTTAGTTTTAAATAAAATGAACTCACGTTGACTAAATGACTTTTCATGTTTGTGGCGAGTTTTCGTTAGGAAAGGTTTCCGTGCTATAAAATTCGAGATAACATTAAAAATACTTGGTAAATAAGCCCAATGGAGGAAAAACTGTATGTCAGTGGTAAAATTCTTAATTAAAAAATGTACTATAATCCTGTCATATGATATTTAAAATAATATGATAAAATAAACATATATCTACAGTTAGCAATTAATTCTTTATTTGCCTTTTACAAATGTTGTTTAACTTAAAAAAAACCAGTATGAAGAATAGTTTAACGGTTTAGGTACCGATTCATTTTTGTCTATAAATAAATAAATAATTAATAGAATAGAATTTTATACCGCTAACATAAAACATGTTAAAACGACCAAGACTATGGCGAGATGAATTAAATTAATATTAATTTAACTAGGTATGTTTCCCTGCACAGCTGACTATCTACCTACATTATATGGAAAATGTTTTTTAATGCAATATCAAAAAGAAAAGTATATTACCATTTTGATTACCTGTAGGTACACAAATTTGTTATTGTTTACTTGAAATCTCGAATATATTTCCAACGAACTGTAAAAAGCTTCCGAATATTTAGGTTACATTTTGAATAATTATGTATATTTCTGAGTGTGGAGCAATTTGTTACGAGCGTCACATAAAAATATTAATTAATAATATGGCAAATATAAATGTTTGACTATTTTATATTTATATTGCAAAGGAAAATGCCTTAGCGGAATGTCCTGACATTAACTAATATGAAAATTATGCTAACTGGCACCGAAGAGCTTCTCAAGACATTCTACATTATAGTTATGGACAATGTCTTAAAACCTGTTGGTAAATGAAATTACGACAGCGTATGAAAATAAAATCGTATTTAGTTACATAGGTCACAGTCAAATTGCTTTTACAAAATCCCAAAATTTTCATTAGTAGGAGGTAAATTTACTTGAGAGTTGCATTATGCATTTTAAATTAAATTTCGAACAATAGCTACATTCTGCATATTTGTAAACAAACCGATTTGTTTCATTCAGCTACCGATGACTAATTTAATTCATGTTTTTATTTCAGAATAAAAGTTCAATCGAAATGCACGTATATTAAAACTATAACTACTAATTTAAAATAACAACGCAGTGATACAATTAAAACTTTTTAATTATTTAAAAAGCAATCTAAGTTCGTAATTTAAAAACTAACAAAGGTAGAGAATATTTTAAAAAGCGAAGCTCCCATCGCTGGAGATGGTCATACGCAGCCTGCTTGCATCGGCTATGTCAACGCGCCTCCCGAACTCGCTATATAAACACGGCCATTATCAAACTACCACCAATACATTGCCGACCGTCACAGCGACCGCACATTTTAAATAAATAACTTGGAGCTTTTAAAAAATAAAGTTGTGTCAGTGATTACATCGTCCCTTCAACATTTTACAGGATCTAAATTCATGTGAGTATCAAGCTTATCTAGTGTTAAGAAAACTTGTGAACTTAGGAATTCGAAGTTTTTAAAAAGTGTTAAAGCCTTTCTTTGTAGCTGTCTTTTTATTCCATTTAACTTCAACATTTTAAAAGATTATTCAACTTTGAATTGAAAATAAATTACTAAGCAAAATCTCCACCTACTGTAGACACCATTGAACCGAACAAACCTTTGTCGCTGCACTCTCTAATTCGAACGCATAAAATAACAATGATCTAGTTCAAATGGTATAATACTGGCATTAACAATAACCTGTTTAGGTACGCAGTAAATAGACCAAGTAAAGCAGTTGACGCTATGATGTATCAAATATATGGTGATTCTAGGACAGGACGAAGCATCGCTCTCTAGAAACATTCCTTTAATTTGATACATACTAACGGCTATAAAACTACAAAAATGTGTTTAAAGAAACTATATAGCTCGCATTTTGAAACGAAATATTTCAACTAACAATAGCACTTAGCGTTTGTTTGTAATACCTTGCGCTAGTTCGAGCAATCAGTTCAAATTGATCAGTTGCATTCTATGCAGTATAGTGCAGTATATTGTAGCCTAGCGCAGGTTGTAACCTGTCCAGACAATAAATAAAACAAGTAGCGCAATTTACGCTAGGATGGCCAGGACTATTCCCGACGGCGGGACAGGACAAACGGGCTGGGCAGGCGATGCGCTTGCGCTGGATGCGACGTCGTAGTCAGTTACCGGAGATTGACGATTTGCGGTCATGCTGTTATGCTTTAACGACTGCAATATATTTGTTTACAAAACTATAGCCTCGTCAAAGGAATGCTTGGTTTTTATTGAGCGTTTAAAAAGATTTGAAGTTTGATTTTGGAGGAAACGCCATGACAATTGGTCAGTGGGTCAATTTCTCGTCCTGGATGCCTTCTGCATCCTATCAAATGTTTTTGTTCGTCTTAAGAGGGAAATGTTTAGTTAGAAATTCGTAATTACTTTCCTAAAAGCAAGTAAGCGAGTGTTCAAACACGGAGCGTCGGTTCAGGCGAGACTAACGCGAGCAGAATCGATTTCAGGCCTATGTGCAGGCATCAGGCTACGCCTGAAACATTCGCACCTTTTCTATTTAGTCGCCGACAAGTAACATTGTGTATTAATTAGGCGTTTAGTTATATTAACATCACTTCTCATTGTTAGTGTTTATACGTTTGAAATCAAACAATAGTAACATATTGCTTCTCCAAAAATAGACACGTAAGTAGTGGAACTAATAGTTCGTTTTCGTGTGATATTGAATATTGATTAATGTGCTCCACGTGATAAGCGTTATATTTTTTTGTTTTTGAGTAAAACCCAATGACTCATACAATGATGCCAATGTTAAATAAATTATAGGCAATAGTTTTTTTTTTCTGAATTTTCGGCGAACTTCAATCAAAGGCAAGATTAAATTGTGCATTTAAATTCGCAAAAACTATAAAGCGAACCATAAACTTGATGAACAAGGAATTACAGCAACGAAATCAGTAATTTGCCACAGATGGTCGTGAGTAGCTAATGACCCCGCTAGCTGACTGGAGCGAAACAAAACTACGATAAAAACATCTCACCAATAAACCGAGCTGTCGAGCTATCGCGCACAAGCAGAAAAAATCAAATTATTTCCATGACTCACCCCGGGCGAGTGCAAACTAACTTTAGATCAGTAAAAAATAATTAAAATGACACGATGGTATTCATTAAGTAGTAAGCAATAAAAAACATTGTAAACTGCGCACAATACAAGTGGCGTGCGTATATGGCATTGTATTTAAAATTGCCGTTTTACACGTTTTTTATGTCTTTGCTGGCATGACACGAGCCCAATTTTCTGCCCAACTAACTCAGCATATATTAGCTTAAACACCGATGTTAGATACTAGGCCTTTGTTAAATAGACGATAAAAATGGCAAGCGCCTTCATTCATAGAGAACAATTCAAAAATTATAGTTAACAATAGGCGACAAAGCCGTGGATACACGAATGACATGAATAGTTAGCAAAACTATCACATCCGCGCTCCATAAATCTAGCATGGCGTCAGTTTGCATACGCTCCTGTCGACCCAGTGTGACGCAAGCACCAATATGATTTGCGCAGTACATTTCCGTGGAAGACATCGCCCATAAACCATTGTTATACAATACACGTTAATGGAAATATCCGCAGAAGCTCTTTGTTACCCTACTTATACACAAACAGAATCAGACTATGCAAAAAGCGTAGTGACCAGTAAGGTACTCTACCCAAGGTAACCAGTCACGTCAATTATACAGCATAATGATAAACATTTCCACGGATCATGGGTATTTAGTCACCAGCCACCACAATGGTCTGAAGCAGCACACGTAATTATTTTGGACAGGCAAGGCCAATCTTGAGTCTTTTGCATAAACATAAAAAGACAATATTTTCACGGTTCGAATAAAGAACTGTGATCTTCACGGTTGCGAAGACATCTTAGAGGAAAACGGTTTTTTGAACAATAACTTGATAAGTAAACTAAAAAGTAGTAAAAGCAAAAAAGCTCTATTCATTTTGGTTCGGCATCTATTATTGTGTCAGTAGTGTTTCCACTGCATCAATTTGATAAAAATAAATGCATCATTTACATAATATAAGATTGAATAATTAAGGAGTTATATAACGCGTGTATGTCCGACAAACCGACAAAAATGTCATGTTACATAGACAGAGTTCAAGATAAGTCACCGGTTAAGTGCTCGCAGTTGAAATGAGGAGATTTGTTGACATTTCACACTTGCCCGAGCCGGACTGTGCCGTTAGTCAAACTCAGTTCTTCCGCTGGCATTGACCTATGCTGGTTCTTACACTGCACTGTCCACTGCGTATTTACCGTTCAGCTAGTAGTTCACCTTTTTGCTTCTATTAACATTTTACAAGATCAAATTCCTAATAGTCAGAATGTGGCCTCAGTTTAGATACACAATTGTTTTACTATACTGATGTTACCAAATCGATTTCGAAACAACACATCTAATACACAAAACTAAAAACGTTAAAAATATAACTGTAGCCATAAAACAGCAATAAAAAATACGATATCTATTTAATAGTCTCAAGGTATAATTAAATGATTGGGCTTGACTTTAATCTATTAGAAGATAAGTACCTACAAATAATTTAACGTTAACTAATAAAATAGGCAGGTAACTTAATCGTATGATGTGTAGTTATTTTTATAAATAATTGGTAATAACAAATCTTGTTAGCAGAGGCAAGAGGTATATATTTAAACTTTTCATGCATAAGGTAATAATTTGATGTGGGCAACTCATTTATTTTAATTCCATCCGGTCATTCTAGTAAATAGAAACGATTCGTTTCAGAACGAAAAGCGCACACAATAAAATTGCACTAAATTTAATGAAACATCTAATGGTCCAGAGTGCAGGCTGTAAACTCACTCAAACTCAAAATTAGCTAGCTTTTGCTTAATTACGAAACTAGGTACGTTGCTAAACGAAATTAATTGAGTGAAAACTTGACATCCTTACGTTCATTAAATCATGATTCAATCTTTTAGCAAATCTTTTGACATTTATATTATGCTTAATGCAAATGTAAATACTATGTCTAACATTTATATTTAGTCAAGCGATTTAACTAACTTCACATGGATTGCACCATAGGCGTCACTTGGCTTTGCAGCCAAACAATCCATCATGAGCCATTGTCACATCGGCGTATTTGATTTATGCGAGTGAGATGTTAGTGTGGACCGGATAGCATCGATCTGTACTCCCAATCTGTCGACAATGAACCGTGGGCCGTGGGTCGTGGTTGCACAACGCGCACGTACCAATGAATTTCATAATGCATCGCAGCTTTGCCGACAACCACACAATAACACTTATCCGCCCGATCTAGTACCTACGATTAAAATCTCGTAAACAATTGCATAGGTACCAACAGCTATAGAAAGTGGGCTATCAAATAAACTAGCTATGTACTAGACTACTAGACCAGGTCATTTTTTGTAGAAAGCGCAAAACGTGATTAGAAAAAATATCGTCTAGGTCGATCAGTTCTCGTTTCAAACCACGGAGAAACCAAAAAGAAAGATTTGCTTTCAAGTTTACCAGTTTAGATTGTTTTATTACTGCACTTGGGGCATGATAATGCTTAACATTTGTACATAACTTACTATGAACAGGTATATTTATACTATTACAACACACACAGTTAATGGAAATTAATTTCAATACATTTCCCAATAATCACAGTTACCTGTATCTGAAGAATGTTAAACCTGTTTGGGGAATTTAGTAAGCGTAGTGGACATCATGTCGGTATTTTATCGCTAGCCACCTGGACAGTGGACATGTGCCGTTTCTGGCCCTGCGAAGAATGGGACTGCAACATTAACCTTTACTAAATCGTGAACATTACTCAATCCGCCGCAATGGAATATTTCAAAGGACCTACATAACATCGGGTACTCTCGGGTGATGATACCTAATTATCATTTTATAACTTCAAATTCAAATAATGTCTCGATTCTTCGTCTGTAAAACGATAGTTTCAACAATAGCAACGAGTGCTATTGTATCATGTTATGTGGTAACGATATAGGAAAACATTTATGATTAAAACAGTTTATAATGAGATAATGTTAGTTACCTCAGAATACGTGTTCCACTTGCCGATAGTAGGTGTTGCGAAGATTTTATTGTGACACGTTGATTGGTGGGATCTCACACCGTCCGCGACGCGGTAAACACGTATTTGGATCAACAAATGGTCACGATTCCCGGACATTATGCTGCAACGCCATGAAAATTACATTTCCAACAACGTGTGTACAATCATGTATTAACGCCCTTTGTATTCATAGCCAGTGCTTTTTGTTAAACATGTTTCTCTAGCAAATGGATGCACTTCTATTATAACTACTTAAATGCATCAATACTGCAACTGATTATTGAATAAGTTTCTATGAGTTCTCAATGCAATTTTGAGTAAATCTTGAATTGGTAAGTAGTTAATGCAGCCTTCCTTAAAATCTACAAAGTTTCCGCAATTGTACATTTGAAGCCACGGAAAGGTCGAGACCAGAGCTAAAAGAATAAACTCAGATATTATCATCGGCAAAAAACTCATGTGATTCACTTGGAAGATAAAGAAAACGGGGTTATTATGGTGTGCCTAAGTAATTACGATGCACATTACCGAGTCCTTGTAACATTTTGATGAAACATCACATCACTACTCGTAGAAAATACTACTGATGCAACATATTATAATGTTGATTACTGTACTTTGCAATACACACGATAGATGCACGCATGAAACAATTATGTAGGTACTTTATTTTTTGGTATTGTTTACCAACCAGCATGATTTCATTGATTGCACTGGCAGATGACGGTGGTTTAGGAAACATAAAATCGAATTTCGATGGCAAGAGCGAACGAAATAATATCGAGTCGATTTCTACACGAGTTAGGTATTTTAGAAATTCAGAATTGACATTAACAAATGATAGTAGTTAAATTTTTACTTCATCTGAATGTCTTTACAAAGTTCAAAATAATCAATTTTCATCTGTTACGCTCGAATAAGGAGATCGGCGTTAAAATATGTGCATTTCGTAAATAAGCTCGGTCAGGCGTAGCATTGTCATTATGTTGTAACTGTAACTACTTCTGATACAATATAATAAATGGAGTACACAAGGCCTAACAGAATTAGGTTGAACAGAGAAAAAGTTTGTACATACAGCAAACTAATCGATGCATTAAAGGAGCTGACTTGCTGTGCATAAAGCATTGTCTCAAGAAGATTAAACACAAAACAAAAAGACATATTCAAGTTCTCAGGCTGTCAACTACAGCCCATTAAAAGTAACTGCATTCATGTTGCATCAATTTGTACGTAAAAATAAAATAAGCGGACAGTGTCGAGCTGCTGGGAGCATCACGTCGCACTGTATACTGCGTGCGTATAGGCAGGCAAATTTTTTCATTGCGCCAATGAGCGAGCATGCGCTGGGCTTCAATTGAAAGATTGCCGCGACGAGTGGGAGGACGACAATCCTTACCCTCAGCCGCCGAGGATATCCTTCCAGAAAATAACTCAGCGAACAAACGCATACATAAAGCATGTTAACGCAATCTGTGATGTGAACGTTTTGTACGTCACTTTGTTCAGTTGTCTACTCTTATTCCGTCTCTTTGTTTGTTTCAAGTGAATCAACCACTAAAATCAAATTCTTTTCACGATGCCGTATATTCTAAAATGATTCAGGGAAAAATTACAGATGGTTGTAATTTTTTCGCTTTGAGTACCACAAAATTCAAGATGGTCGATAACGATCACTGTTGCAGTAATAATACTAAATTAAGTGTAATCAGATGCCAACAGCGCAGGGCTGCAGAGCAACGCCCGCGTAAGGTTCATCGGTTTATTGATCGAACCAGTTTCGTGAAATTGATGCGCGCAACATTTTTTTTATATCTGCTCTTTTTTAAATTTTGCCTGCAGTGGCTTTAGTTGTCTCTGTAACACACTCGTCCGTTTTTATTATGAGGTTTATGAATGTGTTAATCTCATCCGTTTTGGAAATCAGACTCAATAATAAATCACATTTAAATCATCAATAACTCAAGAATGCATAGCATGCTCTATAATCTTAACTTGACTATAATCCAATATTATTTATCGCATCGGCATCAAATTACAATTCTGATAAATTGACTGCTGTGGACTTTCATTTTACAACCTTTAACGATACAAGTGCGAGCCAACGGATGGCTAGCAAATGTTTTTTATTTTTATTTTCATTAATGCATGAGTCTCGAAAAAACAAAAAGTCACCAACTGATCGTTTATAAAATGAAGTAAGAACGGCCCCGCGTAATAACCGGTAACCGAGAACTTAAAGAACTGGTTCTCGTTACGTATTGAACTTGACTTGTGCAACTACACGTAAAGATACACCTGAAATGGTCATCCTGACCTGCAACAGATATAAAAGAAATCGAAACAACGCTTTCGCAATAAAGGAAAAATGAAAACGCAACTGACTTTCTGGCGCATAGTAATGAACTTTTGCATTTTAGTTACAGAGCAAAAAGAACACGCGACTCAATATCTTCTCACATGGAGGTATTATAGTTTTTTTTTTTAGAAAACCATTCAAATTTTTGTCAGTACAGACGTTGACTGTACTGTCTAGATGGGTTACACCTAGACTGACCGCAATTTAAGTAGTGTGAATTTCCAAGCGAATGTTTTTCTAAAACTATAAATATCAGACCGATACGAGGTCGAATTAAAACGTGGGGAGACAAGTGCGTATGCGTGTGAATCATTCATACAATGCCACGTATTGCATTCTAGTTGGCGATTCAATTCAATGAGCCAATTAAAATTCAGATAATGCGTTGCCGACGTCTGGCCGGATCATCCATATTTCTAGCGCGCGTTTCGCATCCTGCGTAGTTCTGAGCACGCACTAGGAAGTGTCCATCATGTGCAATACATATTTTATAACTAATAAAATGTTAAATAGTAAATATATTGTCTCCTTTCTTTTACGCAATTTCGGCTTATGAAAATTATTTGCAACAAATTCAAGCCATCCAAGTCTTAAATGAGCGATACAAAGAAAATACTCAAATATGTCTGTGATAATTGCATGTCGAAGTTAATGGCAGGCTGTATGGTAACTAATACGAGGTTATTTAAAGCTGATCATTCCCATCGCAGGTTGTTATCTATTTGTAGTGCGGCGCCAGACCGCATTCCAGCAGGAGCTGGGATATCGCCTTAATGCCCTACCTTCAGCTAGTGCACGCTAAAAATAGAACCCACCGGGGTGCACGACCTTCCTAGCTAATGGAAAATAGATGAGCCTCCCGGAGGGTGTAGCAAAAAATACATCTTTCATTCAGTACTGCAATTACATGCATATACAGTCACGGTGCGAGCGGCAACGGATGTAGTTAACATTAAAATGTATTTTTTCAATGAGACGAAAACGAGCTTATTTGTTTCTCGTTGCTAGTTCCTTTAAAAGCTCTCTCTCTCTCTCTATCATATAATATCGTAGCCTATTTTATAAATAGTTTACATCCTACTTATGCACATCGACATTAATTCGAGACGATTCAGAAATAGGTACCCGCTCCCCAGCGTATCGGGCCCTTAGATGATTCAGCCTTAATAGGAAAATTGCTGCGAAACATCGAAGCCAGCCGGCGCGTAACATTGGCCTTACCGCGCTCACGACTTGCAGACGTGCATTTGAATCCAAATAATCTCTGTTATTATTTTGTCAGACCACTAATTGTACGTTTTTGTTTTTCCAGGATGAAGGTCTTACTATTATGCTTGGCCTTCGCGGCTGTAGCTCTGGCGATGCCAGTGGCCGAGGAGAAGCCTGAAGTTGGCGCACCTCCTCCACCTGTGGCAGCCGCTAAATCAGAAGAGGTCGTCAACGACCAACCTGCTCCAGTTGAAGAAAAAAAAGCAGAGGAAGTACCTGCATTGAAGGAACCAGCAAAACAACCTGAAGCTAAAAGCGCACCTGTAGAAGAAATAAAAACCGAGGTTAAACTGGAAGTACCTGAGAAGTCCCCAGAAGTTAAAAGCGAAGAAGTTGTACCAGAATCCAAATCGGCAGAACCCGAACCTGAAAAGAAGCCTGAATCCAGCGAGGCTTCGGAATCTAAACCAGAAGAGAAAGTCGCTGAGCCTGAAGCCATATCAGCTGAGGAACCCAAAGCTGCTGAGCCTGCTATAGTAAATGAGGTACCTAAGGATGCATCTGCTAAATCAGCAGCGCTGCCCGAGGAAAGCATTGATATTGTTAACGCAGTGAAAAATGACGCTAAAATCGCTGACGATGTCATGATGCCTGATGTTATTATTCCCGTCCCAGAACAGAAAATTGATTTGGTTAAGGTTCCTGCCCCTGCAACTGAATCAGTATCCAAAAAACCCGAATCACCCATTAAAGAGCCTGCTAAACCTGAAGAAAGCAAAGCTGAAGAACCGAAAGTCGAAGTTAAGTCAGCAGAGCCCGCCTCAGACGCCACACCTGCTGCACCCAAATCAAAAGAAAGCCCTGCCGTTGAAGACAGCCTCCGCGTAGTTCGCAACACTGTCGATGGCAAACTGGTTGTTCCCGCGGACCTACCTGAACCTACTGTTGAGAGCAAAGCCGAGTCTGCTGCGGAGAGCAAATCCGAGCCTGCTGTTGTGAACAAATCCGAACCTGCGCCGGAGAGCAAACCAGAGCCTGTGCCAGAGAGCAAATCTGAGCCTCAGCCGGAGAACAAATCTGAGCCTGCCGAAGAGATCAAATCTGAGCCTGTTGCGGATATCAAACCCGAGCCTGTAGTGGAAAGCAAATCTGAGCCCGCTGCTGAGCCCAAAGCTGTGCCTGCTGAAGAACCCAAACCACAGGTACAGCCTGCCAAAGAAGAAGAAAGTCCCAAAGAGGTAAAGAAAGACGAAGCCCAAGAGGAAGAATCAAAATCCAGCCAACCAGCTGTAGCTTCAGAGCCTATCAATGAACCCGCCGCTAAGGCAGAGCCTGCGCCCGCGCCCGCGGCCGAGGAGCCAAAGGCTGACGACAAAGAGCCTAAGAAGAGCGAACCCGCCCCGGCTAAATCTGATGAAAAAGAGAAGCCTCAAGGCGACAAGCCCTCAAGCTCAAGCTCCGAGGAGAGCGCAGAGAGCGGAGAATCAAAAGAGAACTCATCTGAAGAGAAGAGCGCCCCCTAATGTTAGATAAGTAGTGTGGCGGCGTGCGGCGGCGGGCGTGTGTCGACGTCCCTCGACACGCGCCCCCCGCCCGGCGGCCCGCCCCGCCAGTGCATGCGAGTGCCGAGTGAGTGTGACTGAGTGTACGCGACGCAGCACGCGAGGATGCGAGGATATCTCCGACTATTCATTAGATCTAGAGACTATTTAAATAGCCGAACCGAAAAATTACCTACGTTGTAATTATTATTTGTCAAAGTAAATTATCGAATTTCCGGTACTATAAGTAATAAAATATGTTTTTATAATATTATGAGTATTTTCATTTTCACAGGCATGAGCAACATAGAGTCTAGGATAAAGAAAGTACAAACATTAAACTGCACGTCATCATTAAAGTTTACATTACGAAAGCCCGGTGACTAGAGGTTTCCAAAAGCAAATTATTTTCGTAGACCTGCGGTTAACTGTCCATTGCTATTGAGCTCTATCTCATTACAATTTAAAAAATCTCTCTTGGTGCATGAACATCGTCATGGGTAGCCAGATGGGTATGTGTTTTTCAAATTAACTGTGCACCCACTTCAATTACTTAATACCTACTTGACTGATCTGTAATAATCAAAGGCTTAAAACCAAAACAAATACTCTAATATCTACAACAACATTAACGATCGGTTGAACTTGAACTATAAATATGAGTTCATATCAGTCCTAAGGCTGTCTATGACCAGAATACTAATAGGTAAGATGACACAGTACGTGCGGCTGCAAGACGAACCCAAGTATGTATAGGTATACCTTATTATGGTATTAAATGATGCTTTAAGAATTTCCTAAAATAAACTAGGATTATCTATGTATAGGTATTCTATGGTAAAACCAACTATAAAGATCAAGCACTCTCGAACAATTAGACAAAATATTTTTAAATTTTTAATTCAAATTAACGAGGCAAACTAAAACAAATATTTAGTCATTTTTTTAATGCCGTTAGTGTCAATTTTTAAGTAAGTATAATAGAATAATGCGGACAGGCGACATATTTGCCAACGCAGGCAGAACTTGGATGGGGCTGACGCAGGAACGTGGGGATTGGCAAAAGAAAAGAGAGGCGCGGGTAGGGGCCTATCGCTCAGCAGTGGGGTTAAGCGATACTTTAAAATGGTAAGGGTTACGGTATGGCTAGAAAAAAATGGATAGCCAGACCAGTAAGTAGCTTTGTTGCAGTGGACAGGGTTCTTGAAGACGTAAAACTCGAAAACGTCTCAAAAACTAAATACAATCCGTAAAATACAATCCAACTAGACTTGATCATTAGTTCATTACACAGTAATAATAGTATAAGCCTTTATTCGACAGTTTTTTACATTAGTTTTAGTCTTAATTTAGATTAAGACTTACGCGAGTTGGTGACACCGACAACCCGGTCTGTTTGCCCAACTTTGGCAAAGGCATCCTCCATTTCTTTCCATTCTGTTCTATTTTGCGCTCTCCTAGTTCACGTTAATTGGGTTGTTTTCTAGTAACGATACAAATATTGTGAAAAAGGGCAAACATTTGATATTGGACATGCGCTACCGAAATCGCATATCAAGTGGTCAAAATGGTCAATTGATACGTTTTGAAAATATTGATACGTTTACACTTCCTATACTAAGTAGGCGACAATCGGACTTAATACAAAAGCAAAGCAGGACGAGTATCGCCATCTATCAAACAGATAATTAAAAAGCAAGTTATTTTATAATGTTCTGTTGCCCACAATGCCCACTCCTATAGCTGCTGCATCATTAAGACAAATAATGATATCGGGTTTTCCCTAATTCCAACTAGGCTTAATGGCGTTGTTGCAATTTCTGAACAAATATATAAAGCGATACAAGCGATGTTTACACTATTTTGGATAATGTGCCCAATTTGGGTCAGCACAGATACAACTAACTAGTCTGTCTGTCAAGCATATTGGGATGAAAAACTTAAAAAACTTGGCACACGGAAAGACCATGTCCTGGATGAATGGAAGACCTTTTTTTAAGGATGGGAAATCATCAATTGATGCCTTCCGCTCTGGGCAGCGGAAGAAAAGTCTAGACTCTTTTTGACTAAAACCAATCCGTGTTCCTTATAATGCCTTTTGCGTTCCAGGGCCGTGGTGATTCTTGCGAACAAATTCCGCAACCCTGGCCGGCTCTGGCCCTAGCGGGCCCCGTCTACTATGCTGACATCTCTGAGGGGCGCGTGTAACACGCTATCGACACGACACGGGCCTGGTTCTGATCGGACGGCGGAGCCACCCAACGACTCCCGACGCCCGAGACGTCTCCTTCAGTTGTGGCGGCTAGGGCGTGAGGTTTGCCTCTCCCTCACGCAGCCAGGACCTAGGATGCTTTTTATCCCGGGAATATGTTCCCTTGAGCTTTTTATTATAATGATAATGATTATTTATAAATACCTCATCAGTCAGCATCCGGCAGGCGAGCACTCCCAGCGACCACCAGTCCACTGCATGTCCATAGGGCTCGCGGGTCAACACTTCAGGGGCTGCCAACAATATTGAATATAGTTAGGGATTTTTAACTGTTATGGAGAGTATTGGTGCATCATCTACTATTTATTGTCTTTTACTGGATATACTACTGCTGCGTGATTGGTCTAGTAATCTATTGGGCTGCAGCTATGCATGAAGTCCTAGGTGCGATTCCCGGGTCTGGCAATGTTTTATTTAAGTTTTTCAATAGGGATTTCTTATTAGCATCCCGAAGGCGAATTTGTGCCCGTTAGTAAGTCTCTCGCCTAGTCAATTAGACTTAACATAGCGGGTGATATATATGGGTCACTTCTGCCCAATTCTTCGGGGTATACAGGCCTGATTTTGTTAATAGCAAAATTTCACAAAATATTATTTGATGGGTATACTTTTTAGAGCCAATTGGTCACTAAAAAACCAACCTAAGACAACGGCAAAGTCGAAACGGGTTGGTAGCGATGGATTGAAATGATCTCCAATTATAAATTAAAGTATAATTCCGTAATAAGCAGTAGTCTAAAGAATTAACGCCTAGTTTCACCTGGTATTAAGGTCTACCAAAGTCAAAGTCAAAGTCAAAACGTTTATTTCAATTAGGCCATTAAACGGCACTTTTGAACGTCATCGTTTACAGTTCAGTAAAATAATAATGTAACATTAATAAAGTGACTCTACTGTCCATTCGGAAAAGTAGATTCTTATGGAGAAGAACGGACAAGAAACTCCATAGTTACTCTTTTTAAATAATGATTTTACAAAATTTGGTATACAACAATTAATTTAATATTATGTGAGGACGATGCACCCAGAGTATGCTACTTAAAGAACAAAGTATCACCAGCAGAGGTAAACTTATTAATTTCCTAAAGAAATTTAGGTAAATTGTACTCACATATTTACAAACATTGGAACCATTAATTAAACAAGTGTGTGAGTCAACGGAAAAATAAAAACACAAAAAAAGAAACAGTATATCTATAAAGTTAATACATTAATCAACCAGTTTGACCTTCACCCTTGATTGTCCTATGGAGCAGGACCAGCATGTTTCCAAGCATTCTTATCCTGAATGTAATCTTCTAATTTGTAATATGCTTGTTCACAAAGTGTACTTTTAACATGAGTTTTAAATTTTCTTTCATTTAGTTCTAATATGTCAGAAGGTATTTTGTTGTAACATTTAACACAATACCCCATGAAAGAAGTGTGGACTTTAGCTAATCTAAAAAATGGTTGATCTAATTTGTCTTTATTTCTAGTATTAAAATTATGTCTATCACTAATTTTACTAAAAAGATGTCGGTTTTTCCGCACATACATAATATTTTCATAAATGAATTGGCAAGGGACTGTCATAATATTAATCTTTTTAAAAAGTTCCCTAAGAGAATCACGGCGACGCAGATTATAAACGGCTCTGACAGCTCTCTTTTGTAAAATAAATATGGATTCAATGTCAGCAGCCCGACCCCACAGCAAAATACCGTACGACATAATGCTGTGAAAGTAACTAAAGTAGACCAAACGTGCGGTTTCTACGTCTGTTAACTGTCTTATCTTTCTAACAGCATACGCGGCTGAGCTTAGACGACCCGCAAGAGATGTTATATGAGGCCCCCATTGTAATTTCTCGTCCAATGTGATACCTAGGAAAACCGTCTGATTAATGAACTCCAGTTTTTCTCCATTCAATATGATGTCACATTCGCTACTTTTAACATTTGGTAAAGAAAATCTAATACATTTAGTTTTTTTTTTTATTTAAAACCAAGTAGTTTGCCGTAAACCCTTCTTAAATCAGGCTAGCTTTTGCCCGCGAGTTCGTACGCGCTTGTCGGTACGAAGTAAACGGTAAAAATCGTTTCCCGTTTCCGTAGGAATTTCGGAAAATCCGAGAGTCCCCTACGGAGTGTAGGGAAGCTACATGCCAAATTTTAGCTTTGTACGACCAGGAGTTTCGGCTGTGCGTTGTCTGTCAGTCACTCAGTCACCAGTAACGGAACAATTTTATATAGGTAGATTAATTATGAAAGCGATTTACTTCACACCATGTTTCATCAGTTGACTCGATATTTATTCTATTCATCATAATTGTTTTTTCAGGTGAAAGACGTCCACTGCTAGGCTTGAATTCATTAGACCTGTAGTTATTACGGAATTTAACTAAATTTATATTTGGAGTGTTAATTTTAGCGTTGTGTTATTTAATTAAGATGATGTCTTTAGTGACTATTTGTTTTCAATAAAATGGAAAGTATGGGAATATTAAACTTTTTTCTGATGACATAGAGTTTGTTGTTCTAAAAGGGGACACAACCTTTGTGGCATAGCCACCCGCCATCATTTTGTTTTTTTTTTCAAAATCGTTTTATTTTTTTAAATAAAGAAATGTGTTTTGTTAATTAAAAATGAGCGCTTTTCTTGTTTTCCTTTGCCATATGTTATTACTTCCCAGAATATGATCCTTATTAGCGACACTTTCGGATTGGCGGCGGATGGCTATGCCAGCTCCCATAGAAAAATGTTCGAACCCCTTAGATAGTTATCTTTAAAACCGAATTATAAAATGTGATAATATTCTCCAAGAAACATAGGTATATAATAAATGGTAGCACCAATATTATCTCAAGTCATTTCAGAATCATTCACACTTCTTGTGCTCTACGCAGCAGTCATTCCTCCATTCACGCTTACTTATTAAACATTTTATTAATATTAGAACTGTAATAATTACTTTGCTATGGAAGGAACTCCTTGATGTCGTGTAGCACACGAAGTCCTCTCGTCTTTCACTTTGCGATCCAGCACAACACGTTTTAAAAAAAACTTTTTAAAAAACGCGTGGTCATTCCAATTAAGACCTTATGTTAATGACAATAAAAATCGCCTGTTCATGACGTTTGCTTTAACTACAGCTATATTGTTATTGTGTAAATTCTGCAATGCGTAGAACTGATTTTTTTATATTACATTTTTTTTTACAATTAATTATTCTTAAATTCCTTCAATGTTCTTTATATGTGTCACCGGAAAATTGCAAACGCCGTAAGAATGTAAGATATTGCGTGAAATTGTTTTTTCGTTGTAGGACAATGTTGGAAACTATTTGGATGGGATTTATTGTATAAAACACGATTTTTTCATAATATATCGAGAAATTATAATCTAATAAAGATTTAATTACAATCTTACGAAGACTGCAATTTTCCGGTGACATATACATAGTACGAAGCATTTACTGCAATTTAGCTATAAAATGTGATTTATCTGAGGACTGCCTCAATTTTGTGCTGTAGAACAATTCTATGAGAAACAATAAAGACTTGTGAGTTTTACTAAAGTATGTTTGAGCTTTTATTTCAAGATGTGTGTTAGCAATAAAGGGCCGATGAAGCCCGTATCCGATTTTAAAGGATTGTATTGGAAATAGTCATAAAAACGTCACCTGTATGATTTCGTAACAGAGCCAAATAAGCACAGACGACTTTGAAAAAAAAAACAAAATAAATACTTCATCATTTATTCACTTATATATAAATTATATCACAAGACTAAGATTTTAGCTTATTTTTTTTTGAACTTATACATCACAACATATATACTTCCTGTTTCATTTATCATAAACTCTAATATGTAACAGCCGTTATTACACGCGATTCGTGAATTTTATAGTTCTAAAACATCTTTTTAAATAAGGCCATAGCAAGTGCAAAGATATAATATTTTACAGTGTGCTCGATACCACTCTTACTCTATACGAGGCACACCATCAAGGTATCAATAGAATAAAATATATTGTCGTTATCACCAGGGTTTATTTATCAACATTTTGAAATCATTAATTTAAGGTACTCACTGATATGAAAATTACAAAATGGATATCATAATAAATCTTTCAGTTAAAGATATTGTTACACATGCATTGTCGATATTTAGCATGATATTTTTTCCTTATAAAATTTTACCATTCTTAAAATATAGACATTGCACATAAACAAGTTATCTTTTAACATAATGAGTAAAATATTTAAAAGAATTTGAATTATAAGATCTTAAAGCATGTACAGCCTCATCTTTGGTGACGAAACAATTCTGATAAATATTTTGTAATAGGTACAAGTGTGATTAGATAGGCCTAGGGACGTGATACACTAAAGCTAGAGTCACAAAATGAGGTAGGATAGTAAATCAGAATTTATGGATGGACTCAGTTCACAGTCCTCTAGAAAACAAGAAAAAACTAAAGCAAATGACTCTGGCATAAAAAAATATTGATATTATAACATTACTGTTGTAAAGAATAAAGTTATCCTAAAATATGTTCTGTAGCAAAGTCATGGATTCATATGCTTTTTTTGACGACGTTCTGCGAGTGACGCTACAATAAATTAAGACCTCGTTAACAGAACGACGTCAAAGCAAAAAGATCGCAAATTAAGAATTCGAACAATGGATGATAAAATGACGTTACAATTTAGATTTGATTATTCACCTCACCGTCACTTAACACTACATGAGACATTCCTCTGCACAGGCGCACCGCGCAGCTCGCCTACCCTAACATTTACATACATAAACAATCACTGTTCATCTAGTACATTCTATACCAATAAAGCTCTCTCAACAAACCGATTAACTATTCGAACAACACAAGTTACGAATATCAATGCTATTTACAATATTTATAATACACATTCATAAGAATTACTGACAATATATAACTACTTAAGTCGTAATATCTATTATAATTTAATAATAATTCAATCTTCTCTAGATTCACACACATTATCAAAATTCAATATATTTTTTCAATTTTTTCAATATTTCTGTTTTACTCTCGGCGATATTACAAAGCGATCATTTAAATATAAGTGAATAGTCCAATGACTATACTAAAAGAGTACCGTGCGACTCGAAGTGTGTCTAAACTTAGAAGCGTTAGTAGTCAGGAATAAAAAGATTTAGTGCCACCTCATCAACAAAAAACTCAAGTGTTTGTTTTATAATAATTCATAAAAACTAACTATTACTTACACAATCAAATTTCTAGGTAACTATTATGTCTACATCAAACTTGCTTGAGAAACCATTCTAATTAAAAAAACCTTAGTAATAAACAACAGACGAATCCAAAGCTAAAATAAACGACGAAATGAATGGACATATCAACCAGCCTTCCGAGTCATAGCTCTGACATTACAACTAAAGTTAAAACTAATGTTACAACAGACAAAATCTTCGATTACATAAAAATATTATTCAATACGACGTCTAGAAGTGGCTCGGCTCGTCCCGATGTGGGGAGTGTGAGCAAACATACGATACTTCGTTTATTATGTAACTAATGTTAACGACCTCAACCATTTAATTTAGAAAAGCTGGAACTCCTAATAGAAACGGAGACCTACACGAATTTGAAACACAAAAGAGTTTAATATAAGCTAACAGTCAGTAAAGCTGATATATCATTAAAGTTACACAAAACATTGATTGCAACAATAACTACGACACACGTTTGTGCAACAAACAAAGCATAAGTACAATAAATGACACAGAAATTAGATTCAGATGTTATGTATTGTCAAAATGTTAAATACAGTTTAATAGTTCAATGTTAAAACAATTCATTCACATTATGATTATTATATACACAAGTCCGTTGTAAAAATAAATCACACATTTCAATTTCAAAACTTTTGTAAAATAGTAATGTTCCGAGTAAAACGATGGCGCCGCCATCTACATGAATACAATTTACCTCGAAGATAGTAAAAAAGTGTCGGTTAGGTCACATCAGGGCGTCTGAATCACGCATAGTCGAAGTATAAAACCCTTCGGCGTTGCGCAACGCGTAATATCGTGGGAGTTGAACACAATGTGCATCACAAGGAGAGCGTGTCGCGGATGAGCTTGCGCACCGTGTTGCCGACGGAGGTGGGCGGTGCGCCCGACAGGTTGTAGTGGATCTTGAACAGGTAGGGCTGGATGTCGCCGTACGACGTGTCGAAGATGAGGTCGGCGTCTGAGCGGCTCGGCATCTTGGGCACGTACTCGTGCCGGTTGATGATCTCGGTGATGAACACGATCTTGTCCTGCAGCATCTCCACCACGTTCTCGTGCTTGC